>PVIR01004823.1:15981-76430 GCA_004026965.1 Petromus typicus | reverse complement strand
CATACGGACACTCAGGTCCACGTGGAAACACTGAGCCGAGACTGATGATAAACATCAGAGGAGCGGACAGGGCGGTCTTCATCCTCGCAGAAGACCGAGTCTGGCGAGAAGGAGAAGACGTTAGGATCAGAGACCCGGGGATGCGGGGCAGTTTGAGGACATTAGTGTGCTGCTGCAGACAGCGTGGGCATGTGGCTCTGCATCTGAGGACAGGTTTCATTTGAATTCTTTTATTTCTGTGTCTTTTATTTCACTGTTTACAGAGGAAAGGGGAGGTGGGGGAGCTCAGGGGTAGAGCCCTAGCTAAATACAAATGATGGCCTGGGTTCAGTCCCCAGCACTAGGAGTGAACAGACTGAGACCGGAAATGTACACGAAGAGCACAAAGCCAGGAGTGAGAGCCCTCGTCTTTTCTCCCCACGGCGGCTCAGGGGGCAGGTCTGGATCTCTTTTCCTTCTGAAAACAGGCACTGGAGTCCCTCTGTATACACCGGACATGATATGAGTTTTCCTGCTTTCTCTCTTTCCATCTCTCTTTCTTTTTTAACAGTATGGGGAATCGAGTCCAGGGCATTGACCTGCTCCATCCCTAGCTCTTTTATTCTGAGACAGAGTCTTGCTAAGTTACCCACTCTGGATTCAAACTTGCGATCCTCCTGCTTCAGCCTCCCAGAGTGCTGGGATTACAGGAGGTTCCACACACACACATTTCTCTGTTTCCCTTAAATGATTTATGTATCATTCTGTAACTTTTCCACTTCACGGTCTTGGACCTTAGTCTGCCTTCTTTTAAGCCAGCACTCAGCCCTTTACACAATATTAACACAGCCCAGCACCGGGTCAGGAAACTTCTGCATGGGTCACGAGGGCTGGGGACAGGGGAGGTGAAGCCTGCGATCCCAGCCCTTGGGAGGCTCCTCCTCCAGCCGCCCAGGCTGGACTCAAACTTGTGATCTTCCGGGTGATCTCCGCAGAGCTGGGGACACAAGTGTGGCCACCACAGCTGGTCTTTGCTCTTTATTTTGAAAATTACCTTGGTTCTTCATTTTCTCTTCTAGATGGACATTAGTTCCAAAAAGAATCTTACAGTGTTAGGGAAGGATGTGTTCAAGTTGTAGGTTAATGTGGGCGCGGTGACATCTTTACATGTCGCCCTCCGGAAGCTGTCAGCTGTCTGCATTGGAACCTCTCCGCTCTTCCCTTCTCCCTTCACCCAGCACGTGTTTACTAAGCACCTACTATACCTTAAGCAGGGACACAGCAGAGACAGATCCAGCCTGTGTCAGTAGAACTGATGATGGTCAGGGTGACAACCTGTGCAAGGTAGCACCAGGCTTTGAGGAAGGCAGATGCCAGCTTGGGGGGTGACATGAGTTGGATCTGCCCATGAGAAGCTTGGGGACACCAGGGTCAGGCAGCTTGGGGGACTCTTGCCTTCACCCTGGGCTGGCGGCTTGGTGCCAGGACCTTCCTAGGCCTGGCCAGGGGACAGGGAAGGACGGCTGAGGGGGGCAGAAAGCACCTTTCAGCTGGAAAGGTGCCCCGGGGGCCACAGTGCCCATTTCCTGTCCCTGGGCCTCACCCCATTCCTGGGGCCCCTAGAACTCTGTCCTCTGGATAAAGGATGCGTCAGGATGTGTTGCAACGTGTGGTTCTGGGGACCTCTCACTCCCTCCCCCACACTCAGTCCCCTCAGCTGGAGCGGGCTCTCCCCAGAAAGGAGCAGGACATCTTTGGAGACCTTTGGAGCAGTGACATCATCAGGCCTGCACTTAACTCCCAGGCCTGGGAGAGGTAGGATTGGAAGGGCCTGGTGAACACGGGTAGTGGCAGGTAGTGGGGATGGGCAGAGGCAGGGACACAGCCAATGGGGACACTGGCATCCGAGGTGGGAAGGGGCCAGGCCCCCAGCCGCCCTCACAGAGACATCAAGTCCAGTCCGGTCTCAGTGCCCGGGCACGGTGTTGTCCTGCCTCAGCCTCCAGTCAGCTGCCTGACAGCAGAGGGAACCTAGGAAGGGAGCAGGGGATCCTCCTGAGTGTAGCTTGTGCCATGAATAGCGGGGCACAGGCCTGAGCACCCTGGGGTTCTCCACCCAGCTGGGCTCTCAGGACCGTGCCAGGTGGGCCCTGAGCCGGGACCGGGCCCCGCCCTGCGCGGGGAGCTTGCCTCACTCCTTGCCCGGCCTCGCAGCCCCGTGCCGCCCCCCACAGAAGCCCTTTCACGGTGCTGGCTCCCCGCCTGGCAGCCTCGGCCTGAGCCTCTTTCCTGCCCGGCCCGCGGCTCCCCAGCCCAGCTCCCGCGGGCGGCGGCCGCCAGCACAATGTGGCTCCTTGTTCCCGCCCGGCCTCTGGAATTGGCCCATTTCCTGCCTGGGCTGTGGGGCCTTTTCCAAGGTAAATAAACAAATACAGAGAAGTTGAGGCCTGGAGTGGAAAAGGGGGTGTTGGGGGTTTCCTTCCCCAACCCCAGCCCCACAGCCGAAGCCGCTGTAAAGCTGCAGGGCCAGGACAGAGGGCTGCACGACCCCGGGGATAGGACTTGTGGGTTCGGGCGGGCTGCCCGGGCTGTGAGCAGGGCGCCCCCTACAGGGAAGCCCGGGACAGGCAGGGGCTCCCGCGTGCCCAGAGAGCGGCTGACGGGCGGGCGGCGTGGGGCCTGGGGTCCTCCGCCAGTGGAGCCCCGACCTGGGCCTGCGGTGTGAGCGCTGCGGGACTCGGTTCCCGCGGCTGTGGGACGGGCTCATCTTGTCCTCATGGAGGGGCCGCTCACGCTGCGTGGAGCAGGGGTTGGAGGCCAGAGCCCCCGTTTTGCAGGAAGATGCCCCCGCTGGGAGGCCGCGCTGCTCTGTCAGATGTGGGCACTGAGGACCTGGCTCCCTCCAGGGTCAGTGCCTGGGCTGAGGACCCCACCCAGCTCCCCCCAGGCCTTCACCCTGAGGGTCCCAGCTGAGCCTTCCCTGGACTGCTGGTGCGAGAAAGGCTTAGAGGGGACACGGGGCAGGCAACACCCCTCACATGTGTCCCTTTCCACCTCATCCGTATGGAGTCTTCTCTGTGGAGAAGACTCATTCATCCACTGACCACCTACCATCCACCCACCATCCTCCGTCCATCCGTCCATCCACCCACCCTCCCCTCTGGCCACCTGATGATATCTAGTCTCGACCACTTCACAGCTTCTAGGAGCAGCATCTTGTCAGCTGACGCTTGGCCTCTGTCCCTCGCTCTGTCCCCCACACCCTGGACCTTTCCTTTCTTCCGTTCTTCATCCTGTCAACATTCATCAAATGCTTGTTCTTTCTTTTCTTACAGAGAGGAAAAAGAAATCTTTGGGATGGGGAAGTGGTCTTTACCCCACTTCACTGGGTGCGGCTAAGGATATATTCAGAGAGATCTTTGGATTCCTTGAGAATTTAAATGTTTAATTTTCCTTTCACTGAAAACTGTTTTGTTGTCGTTGCTTTTGAGACAGGATCTCCATAGGCTGCCAAGGCTGAACACAAATTTGTGATCCTCCTGCCTCAGCCTCCCAGACTGTGGGGATTAGAAGCGTGTGTGCACCTCCACATTTGCTCACTGGTGACTTGTAGGGTTACGTTGTTGGCTGCAATAACAAACTGCTTTTGCAGTGGTCCTGTGCCATTACTACGCACCCCTAAAATTAAGGCTTTTGTTTGGGAGAGTGTTTTTCAGACTTCAGTCCCAGGGAGCTTGAGAATGTATTTTCATGGTTTCTAATAGCTTTGTCTTCCTTTAAAGAAGTACTCACCCAAAATAAATAAATAAATAAAGTACTCACCAGAGCTGGGTGTGGTGGCACAGGCCTATAATCACTGCATTTAGGAGGCTGAGGTGGGAGAATTATTGTGAGCTTAAAGCTAGCTTCAGATACAAATTGAATTTGCAGCCAGCCTGAGACCCTGTCTCAAAAACCAAAATCAAAGCCAAAAAAGATAAAAAGAAGTACACAGCACAGCAGAGCAGGCTTGAATTCAGCCATGTGAGGCCACTTCAAGCTCCCACAGGATGCTGGGCGGCCCAGTATCTGCAGCTCCAGGACTCAGCGAAGGTGGGTGGCTGGGGTTCGAGTCAGCAGGGCTCAGGGGCCTGCTATGCTGGAGGACAGAGGCGCAGGCTCCGCCGAGCACCCGACCCTGCCTCTCACTCTGGGCCTGCCTCAGCTTCCTGTGACATTTTATTGGTCCACGGTCCTAGGGGACTGAACAGGGCCTCACACGCCCCCAGCCAGCACTGCCTCTGAGCTGAACCTCAGTCCCCTGGGGAAGCCGGCACCCACTTTTTGTCCCTACCCATGACCTCTGCCTTCCATAGGCCAACTTGTCACCTCTCCCTGATGTCCCTGGGAGTCTGACACCCCGAGACTGCACAGCTCATGTGTAATGTGGAGGGACTGAGTTCTCACAGCCCCGCCCTCTGCCCTCTTCACCCTCCTCCCTCCCTGTCCTCACTGCAGGTCAGCACTGCATCCAGCTGGAAGCTGGAGACTCAGTCCAGGTCCCAGTCCTAGGAAATACCTGAATATGCTCTGCTCCCTGCAACTCAACGTTCTCCCTGCCCAGCTCATCACTGGGCAGGAACCAGGCCACAAGTACTGCTCAAAGGGACATGAGCCACAGTAGGCTTTCCCCCAGCAGTGAAAGATACCTGGAACATGTCTGCCCAGGGCTGGGTAGTGGAAGGTTTTGGGGAACTGACAGTTGCTGAGGGATCCAATCTCTTTCCAGCTCAACAAACATCCCTCAAATGTGCTTTGCATTGTTAATTTACTTCTGGGCCCAAGGTGGCAGCTGGAGTTCCAGACATCACATCCACATTCTGAGCAATGCAACTGAGGAAGAGGTGAAGAAGGCAGAGGTTAAATGGAGATATATGTCTCCATATTGAAGGATTTTAGAAGGTGACAGGCAATACTTCGATTCTTAACCAGCTGCCTAGAATTGGTTGATAATCACACAGCTGCAAGATGACAAAGAGATTGCCCTCACTGGCTGTGTGATCACCTAAAAGTCAGGGTTTCAGATCCAATGGAAGGAGGTAGTAAGGAAAATCATTGTACAAAATGAGATGGAGGATCAGTGGGTTTGACTATTAGTAAATGCCTCTCTCCTTCCTGTTCTACCCATTCATGTTGGGTTATTCGGTGCTGGGCCAGTGGGCTGAGGGCAGAGCTTTGCCAGGTGCTGGTGTGTTGGGCCAAGTATCCCAGGCTGCTGTCCTTGACCATGTGACCCATATGTCCCAGTCCCACCTTGGCCCACAGGAAGAATGAAAGACTTTGGTCCCATCCCGGACTCGCCTATGGCTCGAGTCACGTCGGATGGCCAGTAAAACATGAATGAGAAATGAGTGCTTGCTGTTTCAAGCTTCTGGGTTTCACACAGTTTGTTACACAGCAACAGCTGACAGCTACAAGCATGTGGACTCTCTTAGGGACCTGGATGAGCGACCAGTCGTAGCCCTGAGCAGTGGGGCTTGGAGTCTGCTTCTCCGGCCTAAATGCTGTGCTGAGTGAATCAGGCCTCCGGTGAACAAGAGGCAGAGCTGGGGTTGGTAGCTGTGCTCTGACCATGTGGGTAAGGAACTGCACCCCAGAGGAAGTAGACAATGACAGACTGTGAACCCCCAGCCCTTGGGGCCAGTCCTGAGCTCAAACACCCCTGAAAGATCAAGCACCTTCTCCTCCAGGCCTGACTATTTCCAGGAGAGGGCTGTGGTCAGATCCAGATTTTTGGAAGGAAGCAAACTTTTGCTCAGTCTGCCGAGGGCTACTTCCCCTGCCTGTTGTCCAGACCTGTCCCTTGAAGGAAGTGTGAATGCCCCATTCAAGTCCTCGTCTGGCCCTGAGCAGAGTTAGTTCCTCACTAAGGCCCGGAGACCCAGGTGAGTGGGCTCAGCTGCAAGTGGGCTCCCCAGAAAGGCCACAACCAGGAGAGGCCACACAGGACAGGCCTGCGCTTCCTCTCCAAGCGAATGAAAGAGGCCAGGTGTATTTATAAACCAGGCCTGGAGGGGAGCAGGCCTCACATAAATCATGCTATTTCCTCGTCGCGGGTAAAAATAGCGCCGTGGCATGCTGCACATGCGTGCACAAAACGGAGCTGGCCCGCCTCCCGCGCCGGCTACCCTTGGTCAAGCCATGTGACATGCTCAGGACCAAGTTTCCACTGCCGCACCCCCACCCGAGAAGGTGCGTGTCCCCACAGAGCGACTGGGTCCCACCGCTCGGCCCTGGGTGGAGATGGGGACACAAGGCGAATCTGAGACTAAGCCAAGATGGAGGAGGCCGAGGCAGGCAGCCAGTGGGGACACGGGGGTGGGGGCAGGCACCAGAGCAACATCCCAGCGCCCTAAGAGCCCTTCTGTTGTCTGATGACAGTGGAGACTGACACGGAAGAGGAAGAAGGACCTTAGGGTAACCTTGAATAGGTCACGGGAGGAAGGAAACCCCTCAACCAGTGCCCAGGCTCCATAGCACGGTCCTGGGGGACAACTTACAATGAAGATTTTGGGGCTTCGGTGTTGGGGCGCAGAACTGCACGTCCGCCAGGGCCCCGCTGCTCTGAGAGCCGCGGTCCTCCCTCAAGCCTGGCCTCACTCCCACTCTTTGCACCCCCACTTCAGATCTGGCCCCTGGGAGGAGAGAGAACAGGTCAAGGCCGCCTCTCCCTGCTCTCCTGCCCCTCCCCCTTGGAGCGGCCAGGTTTCCACTGTCCCTCGGTCAGCCAAGGTGGGAAAATGTGACCTGCTGGAAAAGTGGCCTCTCTGAGGCCTCAGCACACTCTGTCCTGGCTGCACCGGTCCCCAGTGTCCCAGCCTCCCTCGGGCGTGGCAGAGGCAGCGTTTGGGGCTGAGCCCCTGGGCTCAGGCCCAGGAAGAGCTGGGGGCGGGGGGGGGACAGGCAGGTCCTGTGGACATGGCAGCTATGCCAGCCAGGGCCTCTGATGGGAACCCAAGCTCAGCACTGGCTCTCAGCTTCTCACAGCGTCTCTGCCCGCGATGTTGAGGACATGGGCGTCCAGCCACACTCGAGCCAGGGGTGGCAGGGTGCCCTTCCTGCCTCCTGGCACCTGGCCCTC
Organism: Petromus typicus; assembly: GCA_004026965.1. Lineage (NCBI taxonomy): Eukaryota > Metazoa > Chordata > Mammalia > Rodentia > Petromuridae > Petromus > Petromus typicus. Next base: position 69,331 of record PVIR01004823.1, on the reverse strand, counting down.
CTCCCTGGCATCAGCCTCTGCCTGGCCTAGCCTCACCGTGCACTGGGCCCAAAGCTCTGGTGGAGCCCGTGGCCTCTGAATTCATCTGATTAGAGCCAAGCAACGGTTCCCGCCACACCACGGCCCGGGACCCAGGAGGGGAGGCCCAGCTCCAGCCTGGGGCTTTGTCTTTCATTCTGCGGGTGCAGATGCTGTTTCAGGCCTCGGGGCGGGACAGAAAGGCCCCTGTCCACGCAGCAAGGGCATCCTCGCCTCACAGTGAAGGGACTAAGAGCAGAAACTCTGGAGTCATCTCTCTTCACATCCTGGCTCTGGCTCATCACAGAACGCAGGGGCAGGAGCTGTGTGATGCTGGACCGCACACTTAGCCACTCTCTGCTGCAGTCTCCCTGTCTGTAAGGTGAAGCTAGTGCTGCAGTCTGCTCTGGGCTTGGGAGGAGGGGTGGGGTGATGGCACATAGAAAAGAGTGCCAGCTACTAGCCAGGCACGGTGGCATACACCTCTGAACCCAGCACTCTGAGAGGCTAAGGCAGGAGCATTGCAAGTTTGAGCCCAGCCTGGGAGACTGAGTGAGGACGAAAGAAAGAAAGAAAGAGAGAGAGAGAGAGAGAAAGAAAGAAAGAAAGAAAGAAAGAAAGGTAAGAAAGAAAGAAAGGAAAGAAAGAAAGAAAGAAAGAAAGAGCAATGGAAGTCATAGCAGAATATGCTAAGAAGTCTAGTCATCTAGGATCTCTCCATCAAGATGAATTTTAAAGCTGAGATACCTAGAGTTTGGATGTTGCAAGGTATGCCACGTGTACGTGTGAAAACGTCATGTTGAAGCCTACTATTTCCCTAATTAATATGTACTCATTCAAAGTTTATATTGAGGAAAACTAAAAAAAAAGGAGGTTATGTTAATCATACCATTGTATTGAGGCTCCCTATCAGACACTTCCAAATGCTTTATAGAATTAATGCAATGGTCGCGCTTTGCTGTTATTATTGTACTTCTTTTTTCTTTTGAGACAGTGTCTCTCTATGTAGCCTAGGCTGGCCTTGAACTGCCAGCGATCCTCCCGCCTCAGCCTCCAGAGTGCCGGGTCACAGGCATGTGCCACCGCACCCAGCACCGGCACACTGCTATTCATCTCCCAACAAGACAAAGACAGGTTTCAGCAGAACTGGAAGCTGGGGTGCAGTCAGACCCCAGGCTTCAGTGTCTTCCAGCCTTCCGAAAGCGTGCGGGGCGTGGGGCCCGGGCAGCTGGACTTGCTGCTGCGGCAGTGACAGAGGGCTGTGTCCTGTCACAGGCTCCTCTGCTGGGGGTGGGCGAAGGGCCTCTGCCCATCCCTGCTCTCAGGCACCCTTTGGAAATCATCCTAAGACATAGAAAAGGGCGAATAAACATTCGCTCAAAAAAGCCAGCTAGAACTTGGTAAGAGCAGCAAGAGCCTGTGGTTTCAGAACTGAGACCCGCTCCCCGCCCTGAACGCAACAAGATGGAAATTCCGCTCAGGCCTGGGGCAGCCAGGAACAACGGCTCCTCTGCCCTCACCCTTGGAAGCCTTCTGCCCAGGAGGGGCCGGAAGTGACTGCTTGTCATCCTGCCCCCAGCGACTGCCTGCTTGCCCACTGCCAGCGTGTCCAAGAGGCGGGGTCTCCCACTTCATCCAGCGCCGTGGTACTGGATGTACCACCCTGGGACACAGGACCCATCCCCTGATGGGACGGGGATTGGAGGAAGCCAGGAAGACCAGAGCCTGCTTGGAACCAGGGCCTCCCCCACCATGCAGCACGCAGATGGAAAACAGGGGTGCTATTCAGAGAGTAGCTGGACCACTTCACGTCCATGCTCCAGAGCCCTGGCACGGACAGTTCGCCCAGGGAGTGAGGCAGAGCCTCGGACACAGGTCCTGGGTCTCCTCCAGGAGGAGCTGGCTCCAGGGCGGCACAGACTGGCAAGGCTGAAGCTCTCAGAAACCGCCAAGGCTATGGGGAGTGACAGTTAGTAGGTCAGTAGATTCGCTGGAGATGGAAAAGCAGAATCACTTGCCTGGCTTGGTTTTCAGGACAGAGCCAGGAAAGGGACAGCCCCTAGGTCAGAGCAGATCGCAAAGTCGACTTCCGGGTGTTCCAGTGAAGCCAATCTGACTGGCTCTGTGAGACAATTTATGCTCAGGACAGTGCTAAAAACCGTAGAGCAATTAGCAATCAGTGGGATTTGATAGATGTGGTCAGAAAAGACTAACAGAGCCCCACCCCCAGGGGACCTGTGGGGGTCCCCGAGGCTGTGCCCTGAGAAGCTGCATCAAGGCCTATCTGTTCCAGGGTGGAACAGAACAAGCTAAAAATTCCACCCAGCCAAGGGCTGGTTGACTTCAGAGCACAGCAGAGAAACATCTGACAAGCACTAAAAAGTAATAAGCAAATAATAATTTATGGACCTCAGTACTGAGCTGCTGTACTACATTATCCAAAATGGACAGTTTCCCATGAAAAATGAGAGACAGGCAAATAAACAGGAGAGAGTGCCTCTCACATGCCGGCAGGAGACTGTACATAAGGGTGATCATCGTGGGACCTCCACACGGAGCCTCACACAGACACTGAGGGAAGGAAAGGTAGCGGTGTGGGGCTCAAGAGTGAGCTTGCTTAGCCTGTGGACAGGCTAAGGTTCAATACCCAGCGCCACAGAAACAAAACAAAAGAGTAAAGGAACCAGAATAAAAGAAGTAGAGGAAGATCGATAGGATGGCAAAGTTGCATCAAAGAGAGAGAAATTCTTACAGGGACTAAACCAAAATTCCGTAGGCTATCAGCATAATACAGTAACACCTCAGTTCACAAGCATAATTCCTTCCATGATTCTGGTTGTAAACCAAATCGGATTTCCCCGTAAAGTCAGCATGGAACATAAATTTAACTTACAGGCTTTTTTGGTGTGTGAATCCCCAGCCCTCTCTATCTTTCTTGTGATCCTCCTGCCTTGGCTTCCCGAGTAGCTGGAAATCTAAGCTTGTACCACTGTGCCCAGCTGCAAAAGTAGATTTAAACTGGGGAAAAAATTAGTTAATGTGGGCCAGGGATTTAGTTCAGTGGTTCCGGTGCCTGTCTTGCAAGTGCAAGGTCCTGAGTTCAATCACCGGTAACCACATACAACAGAACTGGGCACGGAGACTCAAGCCCACCATCAATCAGTACCACATACCACAGCACTGGGTGGGGAGGCAGAGGCAGGAGGATTGCTGTGAGCTCAAGGCTGAGCTCAGGGGCAGCCTGAACTATAAAGGGAGACCCTGTCTCAAGAAAAAAAAAAAAAAAAAAATATATATATATAATATATATATAAAACTAACAGCTAGTTCAACCCAGCTTTGTTAAATCTAAATACTTTGTAATATTTGTTTCAGATTTTCCTTCAAGCAATAAAATACAGTAAAACCAGTTGAAGTCCCCTGTATATTTCTCCCCATTCGTTTTCTTTTTTTTCTTTTATTTAGTACTGGGCATCAAACTCAGGATCATTTCCCTTTCTTTCCTCCCTAAATTGTTTATCACTCCTATAATTTTTTTACTGCATGACTTAGATGTATCACAGTACCAAATGGACTGTACATTGCATGATTTTAAACTATACAATGCTATAATTTTGAATATGTCACATTGTATTGTACAGCTTCAGTTTTAAAATTTTTAAAACTGTTATACAAAATTGGATTATATGTAGAAAATATTTTACTGTTGGGTGTCTAGCCATTATCCACATTTTTGCCCCAAACAATGATGTAATGAACATTCTTGTACATTTTCCTTTACCTGCGCAAGAGTTTGGCTGGAATTAGAATTGTTAGTCATTGTTAGAGAAATCATATGATTCCCTTTCATTGTGGAATAGTACTGTTGCTATTTAGTAGTAAGAGTCGTAGTGGTAATAAGTAGTGGTAATAAACAGCAGTAGTAGTAGTAATAAGGTCTCATTTTGCCGTTCAGGCTGACCTTGAACTCAAGGTACTCCTCCTGCCTCAGTCTCCCGAGTGTTAGGATTACAGATCTGTGCCACCACATCTGGTTCTATTATCATCGTTATTAATATTGTTATTGTTAATTTGTCTCCTAAACCAGTCAAATCAAACAATCAATCTTAACCATCACATTTCTTTGTTTTCTGCACTTTAAAAAATTTTTTTCTGGCCCTGACGACTTCTGCTGAGAATTCAGAATCATGTGGTCAGTGTTGTTCACTTTCCTTATGTCTGTTTTCTACTTTCATGATTTTTTCTTTGTTTTCAGTTTTCAACCTTTTATCTAGTGTCTGAGTGTGTACATCTTTGAGATTACTCTGTTTTGGGTCCCCCGGGCTTTCTCAGTTTGCAGAGTTGTTTATCTTTTGCCAAATTTAGGAAGATCCAGCTATTGTATCTTTGACACAACCTATCCATGCTCCAGAGCTGCTTTCTGTGTGAGAGATAGGGTTGAGGATGTTCTTTCCTTTAATCTGGAAACGGAAATTAAAGTTCATTTTAATTGATAGTAACATTGCAGCTCCGTCTTTCTTTGGACTAGAATTGGCCTAGTATAGATTGTGTTTCCTTTATTTCCAATATTTCTGCATCCCAGTATTTAGGCATCTGGTGTTAACCTATGAATTTTGTCCATTTACATTTATTGTGATTAATTATATGTTTTGCATTCTACTATTTCATTTCTGTCCGTGTCTCTTTTTTCCTTCCTTACTGTCTTCTGTCAAATTTGGTACACTTTCTCTTTTCTCTTCCTATTGGTCCAACTCTAGATACAGCTTTGGGAGTGACATCCTGTTGTATTTCCTTTATAGATTACTCTTAAAAACAGTGCATATATATTGTCTTGGCTAATATGATGAACTTTGTCATGTTGGTGTTCAACATTATTATTATTATTATTATTATTATTATTATTGGGTTTTTTGAGACAGGGTCTCGCTTTTTGTAGTTCAGGCTGGCCCTGAGCTCAGCCTCCAACTCACATCACAGAAATCCTCCTGCCTCTGCCTCCTGAGTGCTGGGATTACAGGCGTGAGCCACCACGCCCGGCACTGTGGTATGTGGTACTGGTTGCTGCTGGGGTGAGTCTCCACACCCAGTATTGTATGTGGTTACCGGGGATGGAACCCCGGTCCCTGCGCTTGCAAGACAGGCGCCGCAACCACTGAGCTAAATCCCCAGCCCTCAGTATTATTTTTTAACAGCACAAGATTGATCCCTCAGCTTTCAACTGAACTACATCCCATCTCTTTTATTTTTTACTTTGAGACACGGTCTTGCCAAGTTCCCCCGGCAGGTCTCCAACCTGTGGTCCTCCTTCCTCAGCCTTCCAAACTGCTGGGTTTACAGGCATTTTGACTGAGCCTTTTCATACTCTAAACTTAACTTACTCTTACCAGCAGATATGTCCATGTTGACTCACATTGTTGTACAATAGAATCTTGAACTTGCAACTTTGGTCTAATTGAAATTTTATCTTTTAGCCTACATCTTCTTCGTCTTCCTTTTCCACTCAACTCTGCCATGAATTCTACTTAAAATTTTCACATATGACTGGGTGAGGTAGCACAAGGCTGTAATCCCAGCACTCAGGAGGCTGAGGCAGGAGAATTGCCACGAGTTTGAGGCCAGCCTGTGCTATACGGTGAGCTGAAGGCCAGCCTAGACTACATCGTGAGGCCCCGTCTCAAGTAACTGTAACAGGCTGCTCCCTAACGCTCATCCCGCCCTGCGATGTACCCCCTCAGTTTATCCCCAGGCCGCGCCTCCTCCAGGTCCGCGTGCTAATGGCTTGCCCAACCTCTGCTAGTCCTTATCCACGCCTTATCCAGGGTCCCTGACAGCTGGGAACCCACGTGCCTCTCCACTTTCAGCTCTTTGAGATTTTTTCCTGTTTATTTAAAAGTATGTAGTTGGGAGGGCGAGGAGGTGGCACAAGCGCTCTGGGGACTGAAGCAGGAGGATCCCGAGTTCAAACCTAGCCTGCGAAATTTAGACTTAGCGAGATCCTGGCTCAAAATAAAACATAGAACAAGAGCTGAACGTGGAGCTCAGGGTGAAGGTCCTAGGTTCAACCCCCAGTACTGAAAACCAAACAGCCGGCGACCCGAGCTTGGTCCCCGGCCCAGCCCCGCGCGGGGAGGGTGCCGCACACCCGCGGTGCACGCGGACGGGAAGACAGAGGCCCTTTCATCGCCGCGCAGCCGCTGCCAACACCAACGCGGGCGGAACCGAACCTGCGCCCCGCGTTTCCGCTCGGGCAGGGGAGGACTCAGGGCCGCCGCCTCCGGGATGCCGGCAGGAATACCCGGCCTCCTCCTGTGGCCCCGCTGTGGGGGTCCCTCCACACCAATGCGCCTAAGACAAGGAAAGGGCCGGCCCGGACGCTGAGACTGGCCCGCAGACGCCTTCCTGAGGCTAGGTATCCGGTGGTGTGCCAACCGGGCCTGGGTGTCCTTCCGAGCGTTAGGAGACTAGTTTATCTCACCTGTAGAATGGGTGCAGAGAAAGCTGGGAGTTGAGGGAGTGTAAGGTATTGTATCAGTCCGTTTCCCTGACTATAAGGAAAGGATCTGGAGCTAGAAATAATTTGTTAGAGAGGTTTAGTTCACAGAAGATTTGGAGACTGGGGCCGGGGATTTAGCTCAGTGGTTCCAGCGCCTGTCTTCCAAGCGCAAGGACCCGGGTTCAATCCCCGGTAACCACATACCTATACTGGGTGTGGAGACTCACGCCCAGCAGCAACCAGTGCCACACACCACAGTGCCGGGCCTGGTGGCTCACGCTTGTAATCCTTGCACTCAGGAGGCAGAGGCAGGAGGATTGCTGTGATGAGTTGGAGGCTGAGCTCAGGGCCAGCCTGAACTACAAAAAGCGAGACCCTGTCTCAAAAAAACCTAAAAAAAAAAAAAAAAAAAACAGAGAAGAAGATTTGGAGACTGAAAATTCCTAGAGCAGACTGCCCCCCCCCCATACTGGGGTTTGAACCCAGGGCCCATACTGGGTTTAAATTATGATCCTCCTGCCTCTGCCTCCTAAGTGCTGGGGTCACAGATGTGAGCCACCAGGCCCAGAATTGTGGTATGTGGTAACCGGAGATAGAACTCGGGACCTTGTACATGAGAGGCAGATACTGGAACCACTGAGCTAATGATGCCGGACCTACTTCATTTCTTTACTTTTGAGACAAGGTTTTACTACTCTTTGTGCTGGCCATGAACTCGCTGTGTAGCCTAGGCTGGCTTCAAACTCAGTGACTCTCCTGCCTCAGCCTCCTGAGTACCGGGGTTACAGGTGTGTGCACCACCGAGGGTTTTTCTCTTGCTCTTTTTAGTAACAACTACCTCGTCAGAGATCTAACCAGAGTCGCGGGGAAAACTACACTACTCCTTAGCCAAGGGCAGCTCCTGGTCCCACCCCCTCGGAGGGCACAAACCCCAGTTAGCCAATCGGAAGATTCTCGCTTAGGACTCCAAGGAATCCTACTGCAAGGATCCGGGAGGACAGCCACACGGAGGAGCAGAGGTGGAGCGGGCGGAGAAGGGCAGGAGGGAGGAACTACAGAGCTGGAGCCAGGGCCGTCCCTATCCCCCAGTCACTTCCCCTTTGTTTGAGCAGCTAAATATGAGTGTTTGCACCTAACCTCCCCACATGACCCTTGGACTTGGACTTGGACTTGGTATATGGTGACCTTTATGAAGGTCAGCACCCCACCCCCACCCCCGTACTGAGTGTTGTTGAATCCCGGGCCTTGGCGCTCAGCTATATCCCCAGCCCTTTCTATTTATTGTTTTTAAACATTTGAGACAGTCTCGGTAATTGGCTCAAGCTGAGCTCGAACTTGCTATCCTCCTGCCTCAGCCTCCAGAGAGCTGGGATTCCATACATGAGCCACCTCCTCTGGCTTGCGCTCTACTACCTGGCCACACCCCGGTTCTTGGATCTGCTTTTTCTTCCTGAATGTTGAGCAGGCAGAAGCAGCAGGGCCTGAGGGCTTGGGAGCTTTGGTAGTGAGCGCTGAGCCGCACTAAGTCTGGACCTGAGTGTCCCCCTCCCCCAGGCCCCGGTGGGAAAGCCTTGGTCCGCCGCAGTGGGAGGAGCTTAGGCTATCAGGGGCGTGGCCTCCAAGGAGCTCCGGGACCCTGGTCCCTCTGGTTCAGCTATGTGCGCCCAGATAAAGGGGCCACCGGTTCACGGCCCGAGACCGCCCCGCTGTGCGCCGAGTAAACTTCCCTTTTGTGTTGTCTCCTGACTCTCACGGGGCGATCCCGCAGCCAAGAGCCCCTGGACGCCAGGCTCAGAGGTAGAGAAAGTGGGATGGAGCAGGCGTTCTGGAGGGCAGTGAGGACAAGACGAATCAGAGCGCAGAGCCAGGAGTCAGAGGAGAACATTTTTGTATATCATACAGTTTAAAATGGGCCCAGGAGTCAGTGTGGTGGCTCACACCTGTAATCTCATCACTCTGGAGGCAGCGGCAAGAGGATTGCTGTGAGTTCGAGCCTGACGTGGGCTACACAGTGAGCTCAGGGCCAGCCTGAACTACAAAGCAAGACCCTGTCTCAAGAACTTTAAAAGGGAAGGGGGTCAAGGATCCCAGGAGACATTTCGCCAAAAAAGATCGACAAAAGGCCAGTCCGTGCTCATGGAAAGAGGCCCTACTCCATCTGCTGTTAGAGGAATGCAAATTGAAGTCCGAGAAGATGCCTTCCCGCCCCAGCTGGCAAGGAAAAGAAGGAAGGGGGTGAGCAAGTGTTGGCAAGGGTGCGGGCACATGGGAACGTGGATGGTGCCGCTGACTAAGCCCAAATCATTGAAAACAGGAATTCACACACACACACATATTTACAGAATGCTCTCCATAAGGGTCAAAAACTGGAAAAAACTGAATGTCCCTCAGCTAAGAACAGGATACCCGAGAGATTGTGGGTGGTTCCACACAACACAGGATCATTGAGTTATCAAAAGGAATGACAAGCTGGGCCTGTGGTCCCAGCACTCTGGGAGGCTGAGGCAGGAGGACTGCACGTTCCAGCTCAGCCCAGGACACTTAGGGATTTAATGAGAGCCTTTTCAAAATAATAGAAAAGGGGTGTGGGTATAGCTTATTGTGAAGCCTCTGGGTTAAATCTCCAGCAACACACACACACACACACACACACACACACACTGACAAATTAGTCTATGCTGCAACATGGATAAACTTTGAAAACATCAGGCTAAGAAGCCAGACAAAAAGGTCACATATGCTATGATTCCATTATATGGAATACTCAGAATAGACAAATCCAGAAGCAGCAAGTAGATTAGTAGTTGCTACTAATGCAGAGAATGAGGGGTCCCTGCTGTGGATGTAGTGTTTCTTTTTGAGATTATGAAAATATTCAGGAATTAAGTAGGATGGTTTCATGACTTTATTGATATGCTTTAAAAATAAAAAGCCCTCCACTGTATCGGAGAGCAATTGATCCTCCAGTTGCCTGGAAAGGAGGTTGGTGAGGGGCTAGAGCAAGACAGACAACAGAGACTTTTGTAGTTTCTTTGTACGCGAATCCAGTACTCAGAGTGGCCGACGGGGACTCTCCGAGTCTGGCCAGTACTTACTGGGCACACCCCATAGCTGGAGGGAGCATGGGGTAACTTAGGGGCAGCGGAAATCATATGTTGATGGATCTCATGCAGATGGGTGGCAAGGAGAGCATTCTTTTCTTTTCTTTTAGGTTTTTTGAGACAGGGTCTCGCTTTGTGGTTCAGGCTGGCCCTGAGCTCAGCCTCCAACTCACATCACAATCCTCCTGCCTCTGCCTCCCGAGTGCTGGGATTACAGGCGTGAGCCACCACGCCCGGCACTGTGGTATGTGGTACTGGTTGCTGCTGGGGTGAGTCTCCACGCCCAGTATGGTATGTGGTTACTGGGGATCGAACCCGGGCCCTTGCGCTTGCAAGACAGGCACTGGAACCACTGAGCTAACTCCCCAGCCCGAGGAGAGCATTCTTACAGTAGTAGGTGGGACAAGATAGGAGGCCAATAAAGAAGTTGCCCTCCCCCCTACCCAGGGTGAACCCTTTCTGTCTTTTATGACGACTCAGTTCTCACAGAAGGGTCTTCGCCCTCAGCTACAACTCAGTCACTTCCTTATTTTTAATTTTGAAACAGTCTTGCTATGCTGCTAAGTTGCCCTGGCTAGACTGGAACTTGGGATCCTTAGCCGCCCAGAGTGCTGGGAGTACAAGCCTGAGCCATCACACCGAGCTGGAGTTGTGTATTTTAAAGAGTAAACTTGATGACGTATGGGTTTTATCATACATGGGGTCAAGGATGTAGCTCATTGACCCCCTGCCTTCCTGGCAAGCGCGAGGTCTTGAGTTTGATTTCTGGTAGCACCGCCCCAAAAAGAATATATGAAGGTATCCTATGGAAGCTGCCCGCTTTCGGGCCGGGGAGTTAGCTCAGTGGTTCCGGCGCCTGTCTTGCAAGCGCAAGGACCCAGGTTCGATCCCGGGTAACCACATACCGTACTGGGTGTGGAGACTCACCCCAGCAGCAACCAGTAGCACATACCACAGTACCGGGTGTGGTGGCTCACGCCTGTCATCCCAGCACTCGGGAGGCAGAGGCAGGAGGATTGCTGTGATGTGAGTTTGAGGCTGAGCTCAGGGCCAGCCTGAACCACAAAAGCGAGACCCTGTCTCAAAAAAAAAAAAAATAGAAGCTGCTTGCTCTCCTGGAAGCTGCAGAGGCTGCCAGCACATCCGTTCTGCAGAGGAAGAAGTGGTGACATTTCCAACTTGGGGACCCAGAGGAGCGGGCAACGTAGGGGCACAGACATAGGAGGAGAAAGGAAGAGGAGGAGAAAGGAAGAGGGATTTCTGGTGGGCGCAGTGGCTCTGATTTCCCAGTCCTGGGCCTGGAGAGAGGAACAGGTCCTGCAGGGGCAGGGACTCGGGAGTCCAGGGCGAAGTTCCCAGCGCCGCGGACTCCTGGAATCAAAGGGCGCCGGTGACGCACGCAAGGGCCGCTGAGTAATTCTGAGGTTGGAAACGCACCTTGGTGATTCGCATCTCCTCCGCGGGGCCTGAGTGAGTGCTTTGTGAGCCCAGGAACACTGAGCTATTGACACCGCGCCCAGGGGGTCGCCACTCAGGCGCAGAGTCCCTTGCAGGCAACCTGGGTCCGTGGAGGGTCAGCCTGGGGGCATGGAATGCAGGAGGGGGCACCTGCCAGGGACCTTGCGGTGTGTGGGCGGGGACCCCAGCTGGCTGGGACCCTAAGAAAGGCAGTGCTGGTGTGGTGGGCCTTGACACCGCTCATAGCTACTCAAGCTCTCTGTGTCCCAGTCGGCTTGCAGCTTGCAGGGGCCCTCAGGGCTCCCCACAGAAGACAGAACAGCCCTCACCTCAACATGTCAGGGTTGGACATTTGAGGCCAGTGCAGAGGGCGGTGTCATAGACACCAAAAGTCAGGGAGCTAGACTTCCTGCCAGAGTTCTCTGGCCACTTCCTGGCTGGGAAGACCGCAGCCTGCAGACCTGTGGGGGTCTTCCATGGGGTGTTGCCAGCGAGACACACAGACCCTGGACCTTGGCAGGACGTTGTCTCTGCCTTGCCCTGGCCGTTCAGCTCCCCTGAGGTCTTCCTTGGTCATCTTGACCCATACTTTTCCAGCATAGTGGACCAATGTACACCCTGGTCCAGTCCACCTGTTTTGCATAATCAGATGAAACATATCAGACCTATACTCCTAGCACTCTAGGAGGCTGAAGCAGGAGAATCACAAATGTAAGCCCAGCCTGGGCAACTCACTGACTTAATGTAAATGTGTCCATCAGACTGTGCTGCTGCCTGGTGATTCAGTATGACCCCTACCCACCCCCAGCTCCCGCCCTGGGGAAGTCCGGTCGAGAAGCTGCAGTTTGTGGGGAAAGGACCCCATGGTGCAGCAAGGAGGCCGGGCCTTTTGTGCTGATGAGAAAGTCTCAGCTTTACCTGGACAGCTGAGGTGTGGAGGAGGCGCGGGACAGGCCTCGGGCCAGCAGAGGGGCTGGCAGGCCCGGCAGGCAGCAGCACCAGGACTGACACAGGTTCTTCCCAGAGCACCAAGCAAACCACAGGGACTCGGACTCCAGCTGGCTCCACCCACAGGTCCCTCCCTCGTCCCCTCAAAGCCGATCAGGAGCATGGAGATCAAACCAGCACGCATAGCTTGCTGTGTGCCACTCTGAGTGTGGGCTCTTCTCCGGCCTGCTTCTGGTCCCCCAGACAGGAGCCTCCCTTCACCTCAGGTTCCTGCTGTTTGCACGGTGGAGTCCTTGGGTTTCATGGGGGGGGGGGGCAGGAGGAGCTGGGAATACGGAAAGAGGGGACCGGAGAGGGTGGGAGTCCATCACCCTGCCAGCTGCATTCCTTCCTGATACACACTGGGGTCTGAGCACTAAGCTGTATCCCAGTCCTCTGCTCCTTAATTTTGATATTGTCTAAGTCACTAAATTGCTCGGGCTAGGCTCCAGATTGGGATCGTCCTGCCTCAGCTTCCCACATCCAGCCCAGATGTCCTAATAATTATGAATTAAGAATACCATGTTTGAAAGAAAAATGAAATGCTTCTTGGCTCATTCCGTTTATATGATCTTTTATGATTATGGAGCTGCCGACATTTTGTGTCTGGCTGTGTGTGCAACACTCTGCAGAGACAAGGGGTGCGCAGAGGCGTCTCCTGCTTGTGTGGACGCGATGCCTGCCCTGCCTGCACCCTGCTCACCCTCACTCGTACTCACTGCTCACCCTCAATGGCAGGATGAGCTCCTCCCAGGTCAGACAGCAGGGGCCAGGCAAGAGCCCTGGCTCCCTGCAGCCAGCCCCGCTCTGGAGCTGGGATCAGGAGCCTCTGGCTGATTTTCACCTGGGGAGGAGGAGTCCACACTCCACAGCTCTCCTGGCCACTGCTGTTTCCTTCCCGCCTCCGGTCCCCTCCCTGCCATCTTTCCTGCGCCTGCGACTCTGCCCTCTTCCAGTCAGTGACACCCTCTGACGGTGGCTGGTGGAATGGTGCGTGATCTCAGGCTCTCAGCCGCTGACCCTGAAGAGGTCAAGGTGGGGTGAAAATGTCCCTTGGGCCACCAGGCTTGTCTAGAAAGTATGAGATGGGTTATGTCGCCACCTATTGCCTGATTCGCTCAGCAGAAGTCAGGGGGCTTCCGCCTGCGATCCCAAGGAGTGCAGCCCCGCAGGGGAGGCAGGAGCCAGGCTTGCGGGCGGGGCGGGGCCCTGGGCCTGAGCTTGGGGTCTCCTTCCCCTAGGGTGAACAGCAGCCTCCGGCAGCACGGTGCCCAAGGCTGGTCTCCCCGTCGTGTGCTCCCCACAGGCCCAGCCACGCCCCACAGCAGGGCTCTCAGCAGCAGGACTCAACAGACTGTTGCTGTGCCCTCCTCCACCCACTGCCACGGCTCCGCGGGAGCCAGGCATTTTTCAGGGATGGAGCCCCGGCCCCAGCCTTTCTTTTCTTTTTTGGTACTGGGACGGAGCCCAGGGCCTTCACAGAGATACAGCCACAGCTCCTTTTCCACGATTTAGTGCTGAGATCACAGGCTCACCCACCACACCTGGCCTCGGGGCATCTTGAGAAATTCACTGTCCTGGAGCTGTCACTCTTTGGGAGTGAAGGGAGGGGACAGGAGCTGCTGGCCAGTGGCTGCCCCTTCTCAAGGCAAGAGGCAGCCTGTCTAAGCTCAGGGGAGCAGAGTACAGCAGCCTTGGGGTGGACGCCGACGCCGCTCCAGCAGGCCCTGAGCTGGGTGGGCCTTACCAGCCGGAGTCAGAGGCGTGCCCTGGAGTGATTCTGAGGTGGGGCAGGAGCGGGAGCCATGAGAACAGTGAAGCCAGTGTGTGGCCTTCCTAAACAGACCCAAGGGACCCAGGGGGTGGAAGCCTGGATGTTCAGGGAAGGTGCTATCTTTTTTTTTTTTTTTTTCCATTACCAAGAATCCAACTCAGGACCTTGTACTTGCAAGGCAGGTATGGGAACCGCTGAGCAAAATCCTGGGAGAAGGGCAGTATCTTTGGGATGGAGACCATTTCAAAGGAGCGAAGACAAATCTGGTCAGGCCAGTGAAGTGTCCACCGGGTCCGATGCTTAAGCAGGCTGGCGAAGAGGTGGCAGGCAGGCAGTGGGGACCGACTGCCTGAGACAGAGCGTCAGTGTAGACCGGAGATGGGAGAGCAGGGTCAGGGAGGGCCTGTGACGGTGGAGGTGGATCGCAGGGAGAGCGGAGGGCGGCGAGTGGGGCCGCAGGGAAGACCTGGAGATGCCGTGCTGGGGGGACTGCGAGTGAGGGGCCAGGCTCCACCCGGGAGTACAGGACCCAGAGCCATGCACACAGCAGTCGGGGCCATTCTGCACCCCCCACTGGGCAGGGAGCCCCTCATGTCCAGGAAGGCGGAGAAGGTCTCTCCAGGAAGGTCTCTCCAACTGACGTGCCTTCTAACAGCTCCCCCCAGGAGGGAGCAGGTTTCAGAGGACCCTGCTGCCGAGCACCCGCAGTGTAGTACCGGGGGAAGGGGGCTCCACTCTAGGAAGCAACCTGGCGCCCTTTCCCGCTGCGCTCTGCGTGGCCTCCACCTCACCTTCGGACTTCAGGGCTGGCTGAATTCTCACAGGTCACCAGACTGGGTCTTGTAGAACAAAGGAATGTTTATTTATGACAAAAACATTTTGAACATCATTCTGTCTTGAAAACAGAACTCAGGAGAATACACAAAGCAACCTCTATTTGTATTTACCCGGGACATGAGCAGCCAGGACTGGGGCTGGGACTGGGAGAGAGGCCAAGAACTAATTCCACCCGAAAACACAAATAACGGCCTCTTAAAAAGTGGCATTTTTCTACTTGTCAGTAGCTATCTTTTCCCTTGCTGTGTGTGAAACATGAAACAGAAACAGAACTTGGGAAAACAGGTCAGCCCAGGGGTCAGGACGGGGTGTGGCGGGCTGGGTTGGTCCCTGCTGCTCTTTCCAGCACTGGCTCCCAGGGAGGCGGCCCCGTCCCCTCACCTGCTGCAGGTAGGTGAGGAATCCGGGAGTCAAACAGCAGTAGAAAGCTGACAGCCCTGGGCAGGGGATGTAGCTCAGTGGCACCATGCCTCCCGGGCAAGCACAAGGTCCCGAGTTCAATTCCCAGTGTCAAACAAACAAACAAAAGAAAAAGGAAGCTGACAGCCCAGAAGCCGCACACTGCACAGGAGTCGACCGGTTGGGTCTGCAGGATGGGAAGCCGGAGTCGGTGTCTGTCGTCCACCAGGCAGCTCCGGGAACTGCTGTCCTTCGGCATGGTGGCACTGAAATGCCAAGAACACCAGATGACAGCTCAGAAAATCTGGACAGAAAGGCTCCTAAGAGATTGTTCATGGCAACTTTATTTTGCAGATGAGGCCCCACATAAATGTCTGCTTTTTTTTCTTCCAGTACTAGGGACTGAACTTGGAGTTTTCACATGAAGCCACATTCTAGGCCTTTCATTTTTTTTTTTTTTAATTTCAAGAAAGGCACTCATTACAGCCCTAGGCTGGCCTTGGACTTGCTTTCCTCTTGCCTCAGCCTCTAGAGGGCTAGGGTTGCAGGTGCGCACCATCGCGCCCAGCTAAATGGTACTTCCTGGTACGGAGAGGACTGCCCTGGTCTCTCTCCATGGTCCTCAGGCAGTAAACACAGGTTCTTCTCATCTCAGGACCAGAAAAATGCCCAGGGAGCCCCGAAGAGCAGCTGTGTTTCGGGGGACACTGTGACACCCTGCACCACACGCAGGCAGCTCAGGCCCTTGGGCTGTGACCAAGCACAAAGCTCAGATAAACCCCAGTCCCTGCCCAGGCGGGGCGGCAGCACAGGCCGTGGCTTCTGTACGGGCAGCGGGGTTCGGCTAGGAGACAAAGAGCCTGGGACGCCTTCCCCGGTTCGCTCTGCTCTTGCTTCGGAGCTGGCCGCACCACGCTCCTCGCCAGATACTGTCTTTGTTCAATGGCTTTGTAACAATTACTGAAAACGTGGCACCAGTGAAATTCAACTTACAAATATGAGAGTCGCCCCCCTTCTGAGTTCTCTAGTGGGACAGAGATGAACAGGTGGAAAACAAGGGCTGGGAGAGTAACAAGCAGGATGCGGGGCCCAGACACCACCGCTGCTAAGCAGAGCTCTCTGCAGGGGACCAGCCCTGAGGGCTGAGGCTGGACTGGAAGAACTTCCCCAGCTGTGTGCGGAATGTCCTGGCGGAGGCGTGGCCAAACCCAGAGCAGGAGGAAGTCCAGAGACGGCGCAGCCCACGCTGGTCTCAGAGGGCTGCAGACCTGTCCCAGCAGTGTGAGTCCACGGGAGGCTGTCGGGGGAGGCGGGATGCCACTGCCCTGCCGAACTGGCCGTGGGCTGAGGCAGAGTGTAGAGTGCAGGGTGCAGGCTGGGAGCGGCAGTGCCGGGGGCTGGCAGCTTCTCCTGTCACTCAGCCCGCTGGCCCAGGTTGCCACGTTTATCCAACCAGGCTGAGACCACTGCGCTGAGAGCACAGGAGAGGCAGTCTGGTCCCAAAACAGAGCCTGCCAGAGCCATCCTGGACTCCCGACCCTCCCGAGCAGCCCATGTGCCGCAGGCTGAGGACGCAGGGAACCTGAGGACGCTGCGCAGAGCTCAGCACAGCTCCCTGCCCTGCAGCAGCAAGAGGAGCCGGTGAAGCGGTGCTTGTTCTAAGCCACCAAATGTTGGGGCAGGTTATTACACGACAACAGGCAAGTGGAATAGGAGGCAGAGGAAGTCAATACTATGGCAAGGGTTTTTACACCTGATTTTGATTTGAATATTATTTGAAGGTAGACTGGGCTAATTTAAAATTGTACACTGAAAAATAGTTGCATCCTGGAAACACTAGGGCAGTGTCGGCAGACTGTTAGAGCTCTCAGTGATACAAACAGGGCCAAGGAGGAGCTTGGAGTTGGTGCCGCCTGCCCGGCAAGTGCGAGGTCCTGAGTTTGATCCTGGATTCCATAAACAACACCAAAATCAAACAGCTCACCGTGGTATATCTGCCAGAGGTTTGCCACCACTGTCCTACAACAACCACTAAAACCAGAATGGTAGTTAACAAGCAATATAAGAGATTTAAAAAAAGGAGTACTAAAAACAGGCACATAAAACAAAATGCAAACCAAAACAATTCAATCCAAAAGGAAGCCGGGAATGGAGGCAAATTAGGAGGATCTCAAGTTCAAACCTGGCCTGGTGATTTAGCACATTTAAGCTGTGGGCCAAGGTACGCAGGGGTTTGCAACCCCAGGAAAGGAGGAGCCTGTGAGCAGGAAGATCGGGAAGGAGGTGCCAGCCTTCTCTCTGTGGGCCCCCCTCAAGTGGGCGCTGCTGCCCACTCGCCATACATCCAGTGCAGGAGCAAGCAGGCAGCAGAATCCTCCAAACCGCGAGCAGAAAGCAGCTCTTCTCTGTCCAGGATATTCTATTACAGAAACATAGAGGTGACTGGCACTAGGGTTAGGGTTTGGTGCTTGGTTTTTTGAGTCAGTAAATGAAATGTTTTGGGTACGACTATGTATCAACAATTAAGCACAAGCAATACTGGATCACTGCTTCAAATTAAGACTATAAATAAACTACCAAAAACATAAAACCTTATCATAAACATAAAGTAACAAAGGTGTGAAAACAGAGGACTAGAAAGAAACAGAGGACGCTGTCAGTCAGGACTGGAAAATACCAACAGTAACCAAGCAAGAAGATGCTTATTAGCTTCGGCAGTGATCAGAGACAGCTTATGTCTGGAAGGCGTGGGTCAGGCCTCTCCAGCCGGTGCCTCAGGACCTGGCCCCACAGCAGGTTCGGAGGCTGCAGGGCACCTACACCAGAAGCAGCGCAGGGCTCCCTGCCCTGCCCCTTCCTGCCTGGGTCCCCAAGTCATGGCCTGGCGCTGCCGCCCCCCTTCTTCCATATCCCAAGCACCCCAACTCCTCCCTCTCATGCTTCAAGCAGCCTGAGGAAAACAGGAAAGAAAATTGGAGCCCGACTGCACAGCCTGGCAAATCCTGTGTCAAAAGAAAAAAAAATTTTTTTTTGCAGTACCAGGCTTCAAACTTGGGCCCTTGTGCTTCCAAGGTAGGCATGGTAAAAGAAAATTATTTTGAAAAAGGATTGGGGATAGAAGGATGTGGCTCAGTGAGAAGGATTCAATTCCTAGTAAATTACAAAGAAAGGAGGGAAAGAGGGAGGAAAATTCAACAGCACAAACTACAGTAATAGGTCAGAGGGGTGGAGAAAGCTCGTCTTGGTGGTAGGAAGACGTCAGATCACCATTCTGATAAAATGATAAGTAAAAAGTTTCCTTAACATGATTTTTAAGAAGAATGTATCTGCACTCAAAGCCAGCCCTGTACTCACGGGTGTGAGGAGCTGCGGCTCCGCCAGTCAGGGAGGGTGCAGGAGGCGGAGCAGGAGCAGCCATCTCGCATCCCCTGACTAGACACCGCGTCCTGACGGAAGTGGTCAGGGGACCTAACAGCAGAACTGAGGAAGAATCAGTCAGGTGTGAGGCTACGAGAAGCAGCGGGAAGTTCCGGAGAAGCTGCCTCATCTGCAGTATGTGACAGACGCTCGGTCAGGGATGGCCGATTCGATTCCGCCACGAGGGCCCCCTGCTGGGTGCACAGACTGGCGAAGGTGACGGAGCCAACGCTACCCAGGATGGCACGGCCGTGGAGCGGAAGCCCTGACGCCACCAGAGGAGATGGCAGATGGGCTGAGCCACTGCAGAGGGTGAATTAGCAACGTCTGGCTCACGGGAGGACACCCCTCGGGTGTGGGGTGGCACCGCGCATTCCCTGCTGCTCACAGTCAGGCCCTGTCACAGCATCTTCACGTCCTCAGAGACATTTCCTAAAAACGAGGCAGTTCTTCAGAAGCTGACTTAGAAATACCCAAAATGGGCTGAAAAAACCGCATTCTAATACAAAATGTATGATTCCATTTGTGGAGAAAATTAAACGTATACTTGACATTCTTGACTATTTACCAAGAGTTTCAAACAGGCTGTGTGAGAAGCATGGGCAGGATTGCCTGGGGAGACTCCCTGTCCCTCGGCACTGTTGGGTTAAACCCTCAGCACGCCTGCCTGGTACGTTTCAGCATAAGTACTTCCTCACAGCTGAAGAGGAGGAGAGGAAACGAGGTGAGTGAGAGAAGCCGCAACTGTCAGGCAGTCGCGAGAGCCTCACGGCACGTTAGAAAACGTCCCGGTCGGTGACAACCGGAGAGGGTTTCCATGTAGTCCGCGTCTCCGCGCGGCTTCAGCAGGACATCTAACAGTCTGGATGCTCAAAGCATGAACGCCGGCGGCGGCAGAGAGAAAGGCCAAGGTCCCTGCAGATGCCGGCTTTGGTTGGCTGAATTTTCAAGCTGGAACCAGTAAAAAGCAGCACGTTAGCAGAGGTGAAAACGGACCAAGGTAGGGAAGCTTAGATTCCGCGTTGAGCACCCTCTATGCGCCACACTGAGCTGCAACAGGACAGCAGAGGGAGGCCATGTCTGCAGGGCTCAAGGAAAGCAAAGCCGAGACCACTGACTGAGACAATGGGAGTCAGACTCGGGTGGAACACAAAGGTCCGGCAGGGCAGACTGGGCGGAATACATTAATGCGAAACAAGCTGCTTCCCTTGGGCCCAGGAAAAGGCAGTGAATGTGAAACAGAAACTCCGGCAACGATAAGATCGGTGTCCACAATAATCGCTCAAAATAATGAGCAGTAATCAAAGAAGAGTGTGAAATGTAATGGAGACAAGAGAGGAGTGACGTAATCCTGGAACCACGAGCTGGAGGCAGCGTGTCCAGGATGTTTATGTCGGAAGTCCGAGGACAAAGAGTTGAGGATCAGGGCAGGAGGCAGCATTCCATTCCCACGACCACGGCCAGGCCCACACCCCTTCCCTGGGGTTTGCTGAGAGCTGCCCAGAGCCTGAGGTGGGACCTGAACAGCTGGCACCTGAACAGCTGGCGGGGAGCCGAGGAACCTCTCACGGTACTCGGCCCTTTAAAAACAGGTAGGAAGCTTGAGTCACTCTCCAGAATCCTGGGCAGCCGGGCGTGGTGGCTCACACCTGTAATCCCAGCCCTCAGAGGCAGGAGGACTGCCTGAGTCTGAGGCTAACCTGAGCTACACAGTGAGTTCAAGGCCAGCCTCAACTACAAAGTGAGACCTTCTCTTAAAAAACAAAACAAAACAAAAACCAGTTCCGGACAAAGAGAAAACGCGGTCCGCAGTAACTATTCAAGGAGATGCATGGACCCAACTCCTTCGCTTTCCCAAAGGCCGGCGCCAAATCCCTGGACATCTCACATGTTCCCAGCAGGACTGAGCCCTGGCTCGTTTGATCCTAAAGCCACTCACTTCAGAGCCCTCCCTGGCAGGCGCGGTTCCCTAAAGGAGCAGGAAGTATCCACACCAGTGCCCTACAGCAGTGCCCACCACCTCCTAGAGCTAAAAGCACAGAAGCGTGTTAAGAGGTGCGGTCCCGCGGGCCTGCGTCACACGCTGTCAAGGGCCATGGGTTGGACATCCCTGCTCTACACACTCTTCAGCTGATTCTGGTGTCAGAGACCCCGGGAGGCTGATGACAACCATGGAAGCGGGGTGTACCCAGCTGCTGCAGGGGTTCACATTTCAAATGCAAACCCTGCTCCAAGTGTCCCTACAGATGATCACGTCCTAGTCCTCAGCACCTGTGGACAGGCTGGCACACTGGGCGAAGGGGACTTTGTGAGGGAAAAGTCCGGAAGACAATTGTCACAGGTCATCTTGTAGGTCCGGTGTCATCAGAAAGCTCCGGATCAGTGGGAAGCAGGGCTGTCTGAGACGGAGAATGAAACAGGTCAACATAAGCAGAGAGGAGAGGGGCTGACAGACTGGGGACCACAGACACAGAGACAGCCGGAGACGAGGTGCCACGGGTGTCTCCGAGGGGAGAGCCAAGGGTCATAGGCAGCCTCTCCAGGCCACTTCCATGTGGGGACTTGCTCCTGTGACCGTCACAGTCAGTACAACAGGAAGAGGGGGCACCACGGTGTCCAGATGCCAACAGCGATGCCCAGAAACACCTGGCCCCGCGGCCACCCCCCTTCTCTGAGCGGACGGACTGACAGTGACCGCTGTGGGAGTGAGCACATCGCTACTCGCCTGCGGACATGCCACTGTCCTCTGTCCAGAGGAGACTTCTGCTCACAGTTCTCCACCTCCCATCAGTACCCCAATGCCCTCTCTGGGTACCTAAAAAATTGGGGGTGAGCCAGATTCATCTCAGCTTTTTCCTGGGCCTGGGACTGCTCTGGGGTACAGAGGAGCATCCACAGTAGGAGTCAGCGATAGTGACAAGTCACAAGGGCACAGTTGGCACCTGTGTGAAGTGCAGCAGTGGGGGAAAGGGGCCTGGACGCTGCGCTTCCCCAGAGGCACTAGGACCTGCGGCATCTGCGGCGTCAGTTCCCTGTGGCTTCACCCCACTTCCTCCATCTGAGAATTAGGGGGGTGTGGGTGGGGCCACTCCACTGGCCGCTTGTCATGGTTTCTGTCCAGATATCCCCCAGCCTCATGAGCTCGGACGTGGGGCCTAAGGAGACTGGATTTCAGGGAGCTGTGTCTGGCATGGAACCAGAAGTGGGGTCACTGCTGTGCATGGGCGTCTTCTCTCCTGGCTCCTCCTTCCTCTGCTTCCAGCTGCCGCAGAGACAGCAGCTTCCCCAGCCAGTCCCTTCCACCACAAAGCCAGACAGCTATGGACTAAACACTCGACTCCAAATAAAGCTTCCTCTTTTAATTTGCTGGTGCTGAGCATTGAGTCCCAGCAACAGGAGAGTAACCGAGAGATGTATTTATCCAAATTCGTGTCTGGGATCGCACATGCTCGAAGGCAAGGCTTTCGAAGCTGGCAAGCTCAAGAAATTAAAGATGGACAAAGCCAACATCTGACGGCCTTAATGAAACACAATGACTTTGAAGATCGACAGTCGATGACGCTGAGACTGAAGCTGAAACAATGATGCTCCAGGCCCTGGCGGGGAGCTAGGAATGAAAAGTATGCTCCATTTCCCAGCCCGTAGTCACAGAGGGCACCACCATGATCGTTCATCCCATGGAGCGGGTAACAGAACCGCTGTCTTCTGAAGTAATAATACCAGCGGCCTCAGTGATCCCTCACTCGCAAACAACAGAAGCCTCCAGAGCAGGCTCAGTGGGACGCAGGCTTTGGGCCCATCACTGCGGCCGGGAGAGGTGAAGGGCAGAGGAACTCTAGCGGGGGAAATGCTTTCCCGGGAAGGGCAGAATGAAAGGGCGCAGCCTCGGTGCATGTATTTATAGCCAGACAACAAAGGGATGACTTCAGGGACACCCCCTGGGCCGCAGCAAAGGCATCTCAGCCACCAGGAAGATCAAGAGCCCACGGCTAACAGTCTGCTTGGAAAATGGCCTGACCCTCACCCGACATGAGAGAACCCCTGCCTGGCCAGTCACCCGAGAGGAGAGACGCAGAGAAAGAGGTGAAAGAACTGACGATACCTCACATTACAAAAATACATTTAAGAAGTTACTGTTTGATCAGGATGTAGACAGGTCTAACCGGATACACAAAATAGCTTCATAGACAAAATACTAGATTTGAGACTCTCCTCTTAATCTCTTTAGGAAGAAGAGGATCAGTTAGATCTCCTGTCTGGATCCAGTCACATAGCATGAGAGATGATGATCTGCCCCCTGGGTTTCCTGGCAACCAGCCAGGAGGCTGGGACACCGGAAGGCTGTTCTGGAACAGGAGAACCCTGGCCTGGCGGCCTGTGAAGCCCTGGGCTGGCCTCAGCACTCTGGGTCTGCTGTGTCCATACTATTCCGGGCAAGCATAAGCCAGGACTGAATTCTAGAGTCTCAGCTAACAGGAGCTCATGGCCCATACCCCGGCCCCATGGTCTCCTGGGCCCTCTGGGAGCTGCTCTGACTTCCCAGAAAACATGATTTTACAAGTCTGTTAAGTTGCTGTCCCCAAAGCTGGGAGAGTGACATGGCTCAGTCCTCTTAGTTCTACTGCCTGAAGGTTCCGTTTCCCCGAGGACAGAGAGCTGAGAGGAGGGCAGAGTCCTCAGATCTAAGCACAGGTAAAATCCACGGCCTTGCAGCGCCACGCTCCGACTGGACACAGACGCTCAAGCCGTCTGAAGCTCCAGATGCACTTGGAATCCGATGACAATGGTCCCCGCCAGCTACACGGATGCTCGAGGGCCTCCAGAGGAAGGCCCCATCCTGGGCCTGGTTCCTCAGCCAGCCTGTCGACAGGGAGCTGTTCTCCCTCCCGGCCATGTGGACAAGGTGAAAGCAGCTGCAGATGGGGAACAAGCCAGCACCCCAGGAAGATCTGCAAAAAGCCTTCACCCCAGGCAAAACGCCTGCCACTCCTCACACCCTGCTCACTTCGCAGGTCAACTGCCAGCACGGCACCCGCCCCGGGGCCACAGGAGCCGGTGCCAAGGGAAAGTGAATGAACACAGAGACCAGCTGGATGCAGGAAGAAACATCTGAGCTCACCGAGCAGGCGTATAATGAACCTCCCTCACACAGAAAATGGTTTACACACGGGCGGGACGGTGGGGAGGGGGAAGAGGATATCGGTAGGCAACCTGAAAAACATACAGATAGCCAAGAGGTCCACAGGAGATCAGCTTCACTAGAGAATGGCAAAACGCAGATTAAAATCAGATAGCACTTGTACCTACTGTCTTAGAAAAGACAGTCCATCAGAGAATAGGGAAGCGTATGTAGGGCCATTGTGTGCTCAGTGCACTGAGGAGCCCAAGGCATCTGGCTGGCTCCCACCCCGTAACGAGGCCAGGCGAGGACTCTGCCCAGGCCTACAGAGCTTCCGGCCAACTTTGCTACCACTTCATTCTTCAATGGCAGAATGGCAATTGAATGCAGAGAACGAAGCCTCTGTGAAAAGCCCACAACCCATCAGAGAAAACAGGTGTACCTGCCTTTCCACCACGTCGGAACAGAGGGAACACAGGAGAATGGTCCCTGCCTTTCAGACATGCAGGACGGGACAGGAGGAACCGGTGCATAAAAGCGAGGGTGCGTGACCGAGACTGCTCTACGCTAACCAGGAGGCCCAGGCTTGGGCAGTGACAAGAATATGTTGCTGCAGGACGGCGAGTGTGTATCATGTTAGGATTGGGCTTCTCCCTGAAAGCTCATGTGTTGATGGTGCGGATCCCAGCTGATGCCACTGCTAGAAGTGGCAGGAGTTTTAAGAACTGGGAGGAACCAGTCATGGTGATGGTCTTGAAGGGCTCAATGGGACTCCATCCCTGCCCCTCAGCTGCCCCACCATATGCTCCTTGATAGGATGCTCGGCCTCACCTCCGGTCCAAAGGCAACAGGGTCAAGTGACTGTGGATTGAAAGCCTGAGCCAAACCTAATCTTTCTTCCTTTGTTTGGCTCAGGTTATCTTGTTACAGTGACAGAACACTGACAGATACAAACAGGCTCTGTACAAAGAGTTCTGTCCACTTTACCCGAATGTCTTAGGGGATTGGAACTCACCAGGATCACTTCTCCTAGCCAAACCTGTCAACTGAGTGCTAAAGGAGAGCATGTCAGGAATGGAGGGGTTATGTTTCGAGAGGAATCGGTACGTCCTAACAGGCTTCGTGATATGCAGCTACACCCTTTTCCCTGAACACATATCTGCCTGGGTCCTGTAAACCTGCCCTTGGCGGTATCACCTGACATGCTCAATGGGAGCTAGCAGACCGGTCAGGGACACCTGCTCGGTACAGCCCCTGTGTGGAGCGCAGCTGGGCCTTATGGCAAAGGCTAACTGTGGGCTCCGTAGGGATGGTGAGGAGGAGCCTCAGCGGGAGTTCTTGTTCCCTGCACTGACAGGGTCAACATGGGGAGCTTCTGGATTCTGCCACTAGCATCCTATGAACGGCAGCCACTGACCAACAGGGCAGCATGGCGTGTGGACAGGAGTTCCAAGGGGAGTGGATGACACCCGAAGGCCACATAAATGGGACTGGAACTTACATGTGGCCCAGGATATGTGTCTACTAGGGATGACACCCTAATAAACACAAATCAGCCCTGTAGGCGGAGCTTCATGCTGTTTTCATAGTAGTGATACAGGCTGGACAGTATGTAGGGCCCCTACATTTGGGTTTGATTTTTTGTTTTTAGAGAGAGGGTCTCACTTTGTAGTTCAGGCTGGTCCTGAACTCAGCCTCGAATTCAGCAATCCCGCCTCTGCCTCCTGAGTGCTGGGATTACAGGAATGAGCCACCATGCCCAGCACTGTGGTTTGTGGTTACAGAGGATTGAATCTGGGCCCTTGTGCTTGCAGGACAGGGGCTGGAACCATTGAGCTAAATCCCTGGCCCTACATTTGGGTTCTTACACGTGGGCAGGTGAAGGACAGAGGACACCTGGCTTAGTAAAGAGATGCCGGTGTGGGACCGTGCCCAGGGAACATCCAAGGGAAAGTGAGGGTCACACCAAGGCCATGAGAGCACCCAGGGCAGGCCTGGGAGTGAGTGGATTCCACAGAGAGCCCTGGGCTCGCAGAGGGGCTGCCTGGCCCATAGCACAGGTGGACAGGGGAAGCTGCGCAGAGCATAGATACCCCACACCCTCCAGGGCACCCAGAGCCCACAGGGCTGCTCTGCCCGCTGCACCAAGACAGGGGACCGGGGATGGCTGTATGGCAGACTCCTTGGCAGGAAGGCCCTGAGCACGGGTGCCGAGTCAGACTGTGCAAGGGGAATAGGGTACAGCGGGCCCTGAGCAGGCAGACCGTCTGGACAGGGCTTTGCTTCCCCAGTGGAAGATGCACATGCTCAGAGCACCATAAAAGAACCTGAAAAACGATAATGTACTGAGTGGGACAACAGTCACTTCTTCACCAGGGGACTCCAGCACATCCACAGTGCCAGCACTGGACACAGCTGCCCTGGAAAAGTGGCCTGTGGAGAGTGGGGTGGCAACTATAGCCCTGTGCCAAGTGGGGGTGGGGAGGAAGGGCTGCTCAGGTGCCATGCACTGTGTGAGTGGGCCAGAGGAGCATCCCCGCCCGCCCAGGGATCGCTGGTTCTGTGGGCTGGGGTTGAGGGGTGGGAGGAAGCTGGCTGACTGTGGTGGCTGCCCAGCGAGCAGCTCCCAGCTATGACAACTGTGCTTTCCTCCCAGTCACCTGGACGCCTCAGGCCACCTGATGCCCAGGGCAGCAAACACAAGTGCTAGAAGCAGAGGACTCTGAAGCCAGAACTGTGCCTGTGTTTTGGGCTTAGGCCAGATTCCTAAGGGCCTTGGGGCGGCTTACACCTCCACTCTGCCTGGGAGATGTGGCTGACATCGACCCAGCCATAGTCTGGTGGTAACGATGGCCCCATCTCCCACACACGCGACCCTGTCTGACCAGGTTGTGTCTGCAACCGACAGTGGAGGAACCTAATGTCTCTCAGAGGCAGAGATGGTGTGCTAGTACAAATTCTCATGTCGACAGTGATCATAACATGTATATAAAATTTACCAATAAAATCAATTTTTAAAAAAAGACGGAGAAGGTGGAGTACAAGTAAAGCAAAACATAAAGGAAAGGATAAGCAAGTCATACAAAGGAAACCACTTCCCACCTGGGAAAGAGGCCCAGAACAAGGACCTGATACCACACGGGTGAGGCTCTCTGCCGAGGCCACTTCTGCAGTGCAGCCGGGCAAGAGTGGAAGGGCGGCTGCAAACGTGGGGAGCTGAGTGACCCGGCGGTGGGCTGGCCAGTGCCTCCAGCCTGGCCTTCTGAACTAGGAGAGGTTGTGCTGGTCAGTGGCCCACAGCTAGACTGGGGAGGGCCATGACAGTGATGGCGAGCCTCTTAAGAGTCAAGGGCCCAAGCCGCATCCCAAACTCATGGATGAGGAGCACGGACACTGCCGGGGAACCTCAACACTCACATTCTAGTTTAGGAAAAACTGGCGTCTGACTGGGCACGTGTGCTGACAGTGAGGGCTCTGGTGCCCACGGGCTCGACACCGCTATGCTGTGACATCGGAAATGTGCATCCTACCCGGGTGCAGTCATGAGCAGCTGTCGTCCCAGCTACTCAGGAGAGTTTGAGACCAGCCTGGCACCTTTAACAAGGAGAGAAAGATCGAGGTGGAGCAGGAGAAAAAAAAGGAAGGAGGGGGAGAGAGTGTTACTGTGAAGCTCAAGGGGGTTAAGAGTGATGAGGCAGTAAAGGATTCCAGCACAGAAACAGGTGCTGCAAACAGAAGAGAAGCTGGTGGTGTGTGTGGGGGGCTGGGCAGAGGAGACCCACGAGGGCAGGTGCCGGGACCAGTGAAGCCAGAAAGGTGAGAGAGGGGAGGGAGCAGCTGGGAGGTTTCGCCTGGGGCCCTTCTAAGCCGAAGGAAGCTTCTTTCCACTCCAAAGTCCATATTACGCTACAAATCTCTGATTAAGTGTGAAGACCTACTAAATCATTTCTTGGCCACACAAAGATTCAGGTAGTTTATCTCCTGTACATCCAAAGTTGCTCTCAACTATCAGCACAAGGAAGTAAACTCAAGGGAAGGGATCTGGGACACAGCAGATTAAGCTTGGGAGATAAAACAAGCCCCGGGATGGCAGCTGGGTCCCAGCCTCAATGGCCGTCTGCAGACTGTTACGGAAATGGGGAGGTTCCCAGCAGAGGGGCCTTGGAGATGACAGGGAGCCGCCGAGTCTGAGCACAGATAAGGGACGAATGGGCAAACGGTTCCGTGAAAAGAGGGTCATTAGAATTTGCAGGAGAAACAAAAGCTCTAAAAACTATACAAACATAACACAGTTTCTCACTTGGTAATTTCCTCATACACAGCAGAACATGGGAAATAGGTTTGTGGTTTATAAAACCAAGAAATATCAAGGACGAGCATTTCATTTTTGCTACACTAACCTAAGAGAGGAGGAAAAGTGGTAAAACAACTAGCAGAGAGGAAAGAGATGGTTTGATTCCACCATTAGCAAGTGACAGGCAGCATGCACAATGAGCAGACCAGAGGCTGGCCCTGCGAGCCTGGAGAGTTGTGTGCAGGCAGATGCCCAGCAGTGTCAGAGCTTGAGCAGCTCTCTCCTGCACGGCGTGCCTGTATTGTCAGTGTGGTGGCCCCAGGCGGCCAGGGTATGACTCTGGGCTCTTCTGCCTGCTAGGCCCGTACCCTGGCAAGTTATAGGGCTTCCTCAGATCTAATTTGGCCACTAGACAGTGCACACAGAAAGTGCATTATAGAGATGTTATATTACAACCAATGACCTGATAAAACATATAAAAGAGCGTCTGGCATACAAAATGTGATTAATGGAATTTTGATCAAAAGTAATAAAAGTAAACTTAGAAATAAACTAAGGAACGGTGAGCAATGATATCAAAACAATCTAGAAGAAAAATAAAATATGGTAACCCTGAAGAATGAGGCATACCCAACCGAGTGTCAGTGCGGATGGGTCACGCTGCCCTCTGCCCCACGTCCAGCCAGGCAAACCAGAGATGCCCTGAGGTTCTGCCCATTCTTCAGAAACCCTCAGGTAACTGTCCCTTGGACCTCGTGTGCCCCTCCCCTTTCTCTCTGCCAATGGCTAACACATCCCTGCAGGCTTTGCTCCCCCGAGTAAGAAGGCTACAGTTCAACTTGCAGAGGGTGGGAGGGCAAGGCTGGAGGGTCAGAATGGCTGTCCCCGTGGTGGCTGACCACCACATCCCCTGGGAGGAAGGACAAGGCAGGACACATCCCCTGGGAGGAAGCTACTTCCCTTGGCAACCACACCTTGCATTTGGTACATTCTCAACAGCAGCATCGAGATCTTTGTCTGCTCTTAAAACAGGACTTTTTTTTTAACTTCCTTTCCTGTTGATGTTTTTTTTTTCCCCCTAAAGACAGGGTCTTGCAATGATATCCAGGTTGGGCACAAAGTTGTGCACTCCAGTGATCCTCCTGCCTCATCGTACTGAGTAGCTAGGACGATGTACCACACCCCAGCACCAGCTCCTTATGTGACTTTACTTCGTGCTCAGAGCAGGCTTTTGTGCTCCATCCTTACCACAGAGCTCTAAGGATGGAGCTCCTACTCTCTGCCTTCAAAGTCCACAAGTCCCAGGACCACGTTTGAATGGAAGGACCAGGAAGGCCACCAAATCCCAAGCTGAGAGTGGTCTCCAGCTCTGCTCAGACAGACTGAGGGTGTAGGTGCCCAAGAGGACCCTCTCCTGGGCCACAGGAGTTGATGCTCCAAGAACAGTCAAAAGTGACACAGGCTGGGGTGGTGCACACCTGGGATCCCAGAACCCCGGGAGGCACACATTCCAGGGGAACAAAAGCCCAGCCTGAGCTAATCAGCAACTTGGCAAGATCCTGTCTCAAAAGAAAAGATAAGAAGGCTGGGGATGTAGCTCAGAGCAAAGGTCCTGAGTTCGATCCTCCTCCACTCCTACGCCCCACACAATTTAAAAAAAAAAAGCGGTATCTGTTCTCTGTGCTCTCTCCAGGTAGGAAAACTCAGGCTCTCCTATGGTAAGGACATTTAATTAGTAAATCTTCACACAAGACCAAATTCATCTTTCTTTTATGCCTGCATACCAGTCCTGACCTTTGGAAAACACAAAACAAATCTCACCCATTGAATGTCAACCATTTTTGGAAATAGCTTCTGTGAGCCCTTTACATCTCCTTGAGGGTCTCAGGTGCTGAGACGTTAGGACAGGAGGGACATGACAAAACTCCAGCTGGATGCTGACAGAGGCACAGAAACAGAAGAACAATGCCAAACACCCCAAGAGTCTCTGACGAGGCTGCACTAGTGCTTCCGGGGAGGGCACTGCGGGTCTTAGCCAGGGAAGGAGCTACTTACGATGTCTTAATGTCCACCCCAATACGGGATCGCTGCCTTCACGGCCTTGCAAACCATGGGAGAAGCGGTTCCTCAGCAGCTTATCAAATACTCGCTCTGCATCTGCTATGAACCTCTAGGTCTTCTGAGGTGCTGAGAAAGGCCTTGGCCTCCAGTGCTGACTTCTGGCCCCCTCACCCTGTCCTCCCTGTTGGAGGTATGTTTTGCTGGCCCTCTGGAAGTCCCGAGAGCAATGTGTTAGAGCTGTGGCCACACCTGTCCCTGCTGTCGTTCAATTCCAGCACCGAGACCTGGATCACAGCAAGGCTATGATCTAAGCTGAAAGAAGGCCAATGGGGATAGCACAGCTCTCTCCATGGCATCTTTCTGTCTATCCGCCCATCTTCTCATCCCATCTCATAGGTCACTGCCACCCGAGCCTACCGCGCAGTGCAGAAGGGTGCCACTCCTGGGGCTCTAGTACCTCCAACCGGGCCAAGGTCCTGCCTCCAAGTTCCCCAACTGCAGCTGAGGCTGGTGCAGGAGAGGAGGGGCACAGTGGGAAGTGCTCCCCACTGGGAAGGCAGCGGCCACGGACGCCGGGCCTCCTCAGGTGGGAAGGCCCGTCTGCTGTCTCCCTGTCCGGGCACTGCGCCGGCTCCTGCGTGGGCTCTGCCAGTAAATGTGTTTTGGCTGATGTTTGAAATGGGTTTGTGTCACCGGCGTCGACACGGGTGCTACAGGCCAACACAGCAGCCTGCCGTCTGCAGCATGAAGTCCAAAAGGAAGCTGGCCCACCTTCTCGGCTACCGCACACCAGACCTAACCCCACTCCCAGAGCACATGCCGGGCATGAGTCCTGGGGCCAGAAAATACAGAGCTGAAAAAGACACGATCTCTGATCTCAAAAATCCAGTCCCAGGCCAGAGATTTAGCTCAGTCGTTCCAGCACCTGCCTTGCAACTGCAAGGGCCTGCGTTCGATCCTGGTAACCACATACAATACTGGGTTTGGTGACTCACACCCACCATCAATGAGTACTACACACCACAGTGCCAAGAGGCTCACATCTATAATCCCAGCACTCCGGAGGCAGAGGCAGGAGAATTGCTCTGAGTTCCAGGCTCACCTGGGTTACACAGTAAGCTCAGGGCCAGCCTGAATTACAAAGCGAGACTCTGTCTCAAACAAAAAAGAGAGAGAAAAAATTCCGGTCTTGTATAACCAGAGGTTTAGAGAGCATGACGGAGAAGACGTGCTCGCAGGCTCGGCCTCTGGGACGACGACAGCACAGCGGAAACCAGGTCCGGTCCGAACTGGACTGTTACCGTGACCAGGTTTTTAGTGCTTTTTAAATGACTAAGCCACAAGGACAGCAGAAATCAGAGGCCTTCAGAGAACATTCAACACGCAGCTGGAACTGCTCCAGCCTTGGCAGCAGCAGGCGTATCACAACTCCTAAATGTAGTCCCTGTTGATATGACGGACACTCATGAAACAGGGATACAGGGGACCGATCTAAGAACCACCAGCCGCCCAACTCCTATAGCACAGGAAGCGGAGAGGGAGGGGAGGCTGCTGCCTGGCTGGTCTCCGAGACCTGTCCTAGGCAGGACCGGAAGGACCGGACCCTCAGCCTTGGCAGGATGTGTCGGGTCCCAGTGCCAGCCCCATCTCTACCGGATCCTGACAGGAGTGAAACAAGAGGTGTCCTCCAACTGGCATCTCAGCTCAGGGGCCCCCAGAGACCCACAGGTCCAGTCACAGGGCCACATCAGCAAGGAAGGCGAGATTTCCTTCCAACGCAGAGACAGCAGTGGTACCGAGGGCACGTGTGGACGCGTCTGGGATGAATGGGCCCTTTCCCCACCTGCTCGGCTCAGCCGCTTTTGTAGCCACAGAGGTAGCAACAAAGACAGTTATCGCTGGGAGCCTGCTCAGCAGCTGCTTCGCATTGTTCCTTGTTTAACTTCTCTCCAGAGTGGAGTTATCTGCCCAGCCAAGCAGGTGTTCACGGCACGTGATTCTGCTTCCATTAATGTTCCGAAGAGTGGGACGTCACCTCTGCACTCCTGGGGCGCCTTGGTCTGTCTCTGCAAGACCGCGAGCCGCGTGTGCAGCAGGACCCTGGACTCTGCCCTGCTGGTTCTAGCATCTTCGAGCCTCTAGTCCTAGTAGTCAGCAGAATCCAGGCGGATTCCGTGCCTGGCTGCCCAACTGAGTCTTCTTAGACAACATGTTAGGGGCAAAATGAGACTAGACGTTTCTATGTTTAGGAAAAAAACAGGCTAAGAAAAGTCTGGCTTCCTTGAAGCCCAGCTACACGGTCGTGCTAATGACAACATGCCCCATTCCATGCTCCAAGCTACCACAAGGAGAGTTTAATATAAAATATGAAAAAATGTTTTAAGAAATATGAAAGCTCAGGACCTGCACCACCTCCTGCCAGCTGTAGACCCCTCTGCGCACTGTGGGTCAGGGTAGCAGAGCCCTTCCGTTACCTTCAATGTTCTCCCACCATGGCGCCATTTTCACGAGAAGCAAACATTCGGTGACACATTTCTTTCTCTCTATCCGTGTAGTCCCTGTAATAGCTGCAGAGAGAAAGGCACAGCGTCTGTTTGTAAGAGGTGACATCTGGTGGCCGGAATTCTCTGCTCAGGTACATGCCTTCCAAGGCCTTCCACAGACCCAGAGGAGGGACACTGTGCCAAAGAGGCAGGGAGCCGGCCAGGCTCCTCATCCTGAGGGAGAAGCTGCGAAGGGAGCCTTCACTCAACGCCTCTGATTTATCTGGAGATTTTGTTGCTAGGTCCTGGTCAGTCCCCCAAACTCCACCTTGAAGCTTGAGAGAATACTTTCCCATCTCAGAACAGTAATTCCTGGAAAGGCCTGAAAAACTGGATGTAAATATAAGGGTGCACATGACTCAGACTCGAAACGCCAAGGAAGCCTCAGCCTGCAGTCTAGACCAGCCACTCCACGCTGAGGAAGACAGAACCTCACCATAGCGGGATAAAATGATGCCTTCGATATCAGGGGATATCTTCCTAGGTGACTCCTCTCTACAGGAGAACATTTTTAAAGGTTTCTATAGTGAACATATAATTTCTATAATCAGAAAAATGGTATTTCTAAGAGACAAATGTCTCTAATCCTTGGAAGAATCAGCCCATTTCTGATCCTGGGGGCACCTGGAATGCCCACACGTTGGGAAGAACAATGGGGCCTCACCCCATGAACGGGGCCAGGTCTGAAGCGCAAGCCCTTTTCTCTCTGGGGCACCTGGCCGTGGGAGGAAAACGGTCAGGCGCACGGTCTGCCAGTCCTTCCCGCTCCCCACCGAGAACTGCGGGCTCAGGGCACTGAGCACTAGTGCAGACAGCATCCCAGTCTGCCCCCACCCAGCGGGTGGCCGGAACACCGGACAGCACGAGCCCCAGGCCTCACACCTGCCACAGAGGTCTCACCTGGCCAGTTTCTTTAGCTCGTTGTTGATGTCATGATTGAAGGGCTGCTCCTTCTGGGCACGCACTAGGAAGTCCCGGGCCTGCTCGTAGTCGGTCAGGAGGACACAAGCCTGTCATGGAGGGCTGAACTTTTAAAAGGAGACTTAGGCACCATTTTGGGGTCCTGGAGTTAAACACTGTGGTTTCCTTTCTGGGGCGCTTGTTCCCAAGCCCCTCCCCAGCTCACCTGTCCACAGCGGAAGAGCGCCTTGGCGTTCTTCTGGTCGATGACCAGAGCCTGCTCTCCATAGCGTAAGGTCATGGCTGGTCGGTGCAGCTTCAGGTACACCAAGGACATGTTCAGGAGAATAGGGAGCTTGGTGGCCTCCACCAGGTGCTGCTCCTCAGGGGGCACCAATCGCCGGCGTAGCAGCAACAAGGCCTAGGAGGGGGCCAGCAAATGGTGAGGAGGAAAAACAGAAAGCCCTGAAGAATTCACATGAACAAAACTATCGGAGCTAAATCCAAGTCAGCAGGTGGTGGGACGCGAGATTAATATATGAGAGTCCGGGGTTTCGGACAGGAAGACAACACAGGGCCTTGTGGCTGAGTGAGCAGAAGGCGCACAATCTCTGCCCTCTCCCAGCTCTACAGGAACAAGCATGGATATACCAACAAGAGCAGGGATAGGAAAGCGTCACACAGCCCAGCATGTGGGTGTGGACCGCGGTGGGGAGATGAGGCTGGTGGAGATGGGCAGGGATGGAACGAGGAGTGGGTCTGTCAGAGGGAACAGGGTCAGTGTTCCCTTTTGTCTCACTGTGCCTAGATGCCTGCACCTCAAGAGTTAGGGCTCTTTTTCTGGAGAAATGGAAGCAAAGTAGCTCTTGATTCAGACAGGATGGAGCAGCCTCTGGCTTCCTGCCCTGTTTGCCCCAGCAGGTCACAGCCAGGTGCAGACTCTGGGTAGGAGACGCAGCCTGAGGATCTCTACACACTGCTTATGCCACCACCACTGGGCCACACTGCAAGCTGCCCTGTCAGGCCCAGGCCCCAGCCCCTGGGGCTCCCAAGCAGCTTTCTGATGCCCCTTCCAAATTCCAGCAGTCAGACACAGATTACTAGCTTCTGTCTCCTACCAGCTGGCTTCCCTTCTTCCATAGTAACCAGATCTTGCTAGAAACACATGGGTCCAGGACAAGGGTATCTGCTAGCCTTCCAGAGAGAATAGGGCTCTGTATTCACTTACGTGGCAAGACCTTTTCTCAGAGCTGCGCACTCTCAGCCCTTTCCTCCCTTCTGCTGCCCAGAACTACAAGACCACAGCCAAGAGAGCAAGCCCCACTGTGCGAGCAAGAACTGGACACTGCTGGGCAGGGCCCCCCAGCCTCGTCTGCATCCCGCGAGCCCATCCCCGGGGGAAACCACGGTCTCTATGCCACTGCTGCTCCCAGGCTCTGGAGTTGCCACCCAAATATGCAATCCTTCAGTGTCCAGAAAAATGAGCCAACAGGAAAAAGGTGATTCTGAGAAAACTCAGAAAAGTAACCAATACTCTAAAGAGATAATGTATGCATAAAATAAGAAGAGAATGCCAGAAAAAAAGAACTGAAATAAAAGTTCTTAAAATTAAAAAGAAAATTTTCTCTTTTTTCCTAGGAGATAGTCTTGCTATTGCACTCCAGCTGGTTTTGAACTTGTCTTTCTCCCCGCTCAGTCCCTGAGTAGCTGGGCTGTGTGCCCAGCTTGGAAAGAAACATTTTCAGTGAAAATTCATTAGAAGAGATGGCAAAATTGGGCAGGAAAAGCTCCTAGGTAGCGGGGCGGGGAGTGCGGGGCAATGGGAAAGGAAAAAGGGTCAAAAAGAAAGGACACCTCAAGATTAGGAGCCCGATAATAATTAATAAAAGTGTTGTAAAAAAAGAGAGCAGAGAGGAAAGATGAGAGTGAACTATCAAAGAAATAATTTGTTTCCCAGAGCCGAGGAAGAATTTCCAAAGAAAAAGATGTGCAAGGGCTGAACAGCACGAACTTTACAATGTACGTATAGGGATTTATTTATTTATTTATTTATTTTTGAGACAGGTTCTCGCTTTGTAGTTCAGGCTGGCCCTGGGCTCACTATGTAGCCCAGACCAGACTTGAATTTTTAGCAATCCTCCTGCCTCTGCCTCCAGGAGTGCTGGGATTACAGGTGTGAGCCACCACACTGGGCACTGTGGTATGGGGTACTGATTGCTGGTAAAGTGAGTCTCCACGACCAGCACTGCTGTATGTGGTTACCGGGATTGAACCGGGCCCTTGCACTTGCAAGGCAGGTGCAGGAACCACTGAGCTAAATTCTGAGCCCCTAAATTTCTAATTAAAGTATATATTCATACAGGTAAGTACAAAATAGTGCACAATGAACTTTCACAACCATAATACACCAGTGTAACTGTACCCAGATGGACCTGCTCAACGTCATATGTCTTCTGAGCCCCTCCTAGTCGCTGTCCCTCTGGCATGAGGGATTTTTAGTGGA
Source organism: Petromus typicus (assembly GCA_004026965.1). Lineage (NCBI taxonomy): Eukaryota > Metazoa > Chordata > Mammalia > Rodentia > Petromuridae > Petromus > Petromus typicus. Next base: position 33,427 of record PVIR01004823.1, on the reverse strand, counting down.
ATTTTTCTTCGGGGCTGCACATGAAGGGCACAGAGAAGTCTAATTTTTGAGCAAGGAAGTTCTCAGGAGCTATACTCAACTTTCAATGCACTCTTACCCGTTTATACCTCACTTTGGCATCGTAGAAGCGATTCTGGCGGAAAAGGTAGTTGCCGAGCTCCTTTTCGGTTGTTGCCACTTTGAGGATTTTCTGAAGGGGAAACTGGTCTTGCTGCTCCTGAGGACCAAAGACAGAAATACTCAGGTAAGAAAGCCACAACGCCGCCACAGAAGAGGTATTCCGCTGGGCATCTGGTAGTACTGTGAGCTTGTTCACAGCCATATGTGTGCAGAGGACACCCGGCCCTGACAGAGGCTGCGACAGTCAGTTTTCTAGCAGGCCCCCTTTCCAGTCTGTGCCAGAAGAAAGCCTGCTGCTATGGTCCTGAGGAACCATTCTTTTTTTTTTTTTTGAGACAGGGTCTCGCTTTGTAGTTCAGGCTGACCCTGAGCTCAGCCTCCAACTCACATCACAGCAATCCTCCTGCCTCTGCCTCCTGAGTGCTGGGATTACAGGCATGAGCCACCATGCCCGGTACTGTGGTATGTGGTACTGGTTGCTGCTGGACGTGAGTCTCCATGCCCAGTATTGTATGTGGTTACTGGGGAATCGAACTCAGGCCCTTGTGCTTGCAAGACAGGTGCTGGAACCACTGAGCTAAATCCCTGGCTTGAAGGAGGCGCTTCTGCACACGTGGGAAGTGAGCCAGATCGCAACCACCATTTAACCTTCTGGCCACGATGCTCTGTGCGGCAGCCACTTATCAGAATCACGTGAGGAGACTCTGTCCTGGCCCCACCCAGACCGCCAATCAGCACTCCAGTGTGAGAGCCCAGGCACTGGTGGAGCCTCTGCTCTGTGGAAAGACAAGGACGGGGTGGGATTCTCAGGAGCGCTGGCAGTGTACCTGAGGACACATCGTACCATATCGAGATGCAACACTCCAGACATCAGTGGTCTCACACACACTGTCTGTGCGTGACAGGCAGGATGGTAAATGCAGTGTACGTGACTATGGGGCCAGGAGCCTCATGCCTCAGGGAGCAGTATAAGGGAAAGGGTACCAAAAAAGAGCAGGCTTATGTTACAAGGACGGTGAACACACGTCCCAATTTTCCTGTGACCGCCCAGCTCACACTTCATGTCCTGGTATGCCGTCCAGCTCACAGCCGCTTGCACTCTCAAGTGGCTACACTGACCATCACCTACACACTCAGCTAGTTACCTGTCACCGGGCCCGACTGGCTGGAGACACAAATGTGCACTGCCTCATAGGGAAAACAAACCAAAGCCCTCCCAGACAGGCAAGACCAGGGAGGAAAGACAAGCAAGGATGCTTGGGGGGGGGGGCACGGACACCCAGAAACCTCAGCGGCATGGCCTGTCAGGAACCACCCCAAACACAAACCATCCCTGCCTCTGCAAAGTCTGGTTATCTGGGTTCTGGAACTTACAGCCGAGAGGGCACAGAACTGGTCTGACTCGGCGGAGTCGAGGAAGTCAAGCAGCTCAATCTCGAACAGAACGGTGGCATTTGGAGGGATGAGGGGCGGGCAGCCCAGGGTCCCATAGGCGTAGGTTGGCTTGAACAGAAACCTGGCCAGCTCTCCTTTCCGCATGCTCAGCAAGCCCAGCTCCATGCCCCAGAGGGTGATATCTGGAAGAGGCACATGGCTGGTGCATCCTGTCTGGTGCTAGCAGCTTCTTCTCCTCCAATCCAAACCTCTCCAGGTGCTAACCCAGGCTTTTTGCATGGCAGTCCCAACTCGCTCTGCCTCACTTCCCAGGGACCCTACCACTCCCAAACTCTGGCTTCTCCAGGCTCAGCAATACTCCGGTCTCTACTTTTCCAACACATGCTTCCCTCTCTCTAGAATTTCTTCCTCCTCCTTCCACATTCAGCTTCTACTCCCATGAAAATCGTATACTCAGGGCTAGTTCCAAATACCTCTTCTTCCATGGAGTCTTCTGGGATCTTCCCAGCTGGTACTAACTATGCCATCATTAAGCACGTGGCAGCACTGCCCAGCCCTCCAAACCACTGATGCAATTTACCCGGTTACTGTATGTGTGAGTTCAGGTCAATCTCTGCCTCCCCCCCCACCCCCCCACCCCCCGTGAAGCCTTAAGGGCAGAGGGGTTCTCATCTTCCTAGCACAACCTCTTTTTTCCTTATGCACAGTGGGAGGCAAACATCCAACAGAAACTCAGTCCACAGACAAAGAGAAAGGGTTCACCAGCAGGTTAGGATGCAAACCTCACCCCAGCAGGTAGGCCGCCTCCCAAAGTCTAGGTCTTGAGGGAAAACACAGGACAGAATGTGGCTGATCCCCCAAACCCAGCCTCAGAGAAACCAACTCTAAGACTCTGCTCTGGACCCTTTTCCATCCTGAAACATTTCTCCCGAAGTGAACTGTTTGTTTCCAGCTCCCAGCCTGAATTTACCCTCTCCAAGCTTCATCAGCCGAGGATTTTTCTTAAAGCAGTTAGAATCAAAGGGCTTGTCCATGTGCTCCAGGTATCCGGAATATTTCACTAGGACGGAAGAATGAGTGTGAGGAAAAACACAGACCCAGGCACACTCTCGTATCTATAATAGCAACTCTCAAGTTATCCAGCAGGGATGGTGGAATTCATGAACTTAAGCTGCCTGGCACTCTGAGCTGCCTCTGGGCCTGCCCCTGGGCCCTGAGGTCCAAGGGCTCCGCTCTGTGCCTAGCACTTTGCTCACCACAGCATTAGACAAAGGGGAGACAAGTTACTTGCTTTCCTCTTACAATCCACAGTAAAAACGAAGCCTTTCCAATCCCCTACGATGCCCCCCCCCCCCGCTGTGATTAAAGCCTTCATTCTGAGCTACAACCCCAGACAGTTAAAGTTTTTAAAATTTTTTTTTGTGGTTCAGGCTGGCCCTGAGCTCAGCCTCCAACTCACATCACAATCCTCCTGCCTCTGCCTCCCGAGTGCTGGGATTACAGGCGTGAGCCACCACGCCCGGCACTGTGGTATGTGGTACTGGTTGCTGCTGGGTGTAGGTCTCCACACCCAGTACTGTTATGTGGTTACCGGGGAATCGAACCCGGGCCCTTGCGCTTGCGAGACCGGCGCCGGAACCACTGAGCTAACTCCCCGGCCCAAGTTTTTTAAATTTTGAGACAAGATCTTGTTAAGCTCCTAAGTTGCCCCGGCTGGGTTCAAACCTGCACTCCTTCTGTCTCAGCCTTCCCGGCAATAGACACCATGCCCCAGCACAGGGCTATTTTTTTGAGACAGAATCTGGCTTTTTGTAGTTCAGGCTGGCCCTGAGCTCAGCCTCAAACTCACATCACAGCATCCTCCTGCCTCTGCCTCCCAAGTGCTGGGATTACAGGCGTGAGCCATCACGCCCAGCATTGTGGTATGTGGTACTGATTGCTGGTGGGCATGAGTGTCCACGCCCAGTGTTGTGGTATGTGGTTACCTGGGATCAAACTAGGCAGCCTGTACTTGCAAGGCAGGCGCTAGAACCACTGAGCGAAATCCCTGGCCCACAGGACTGTTTTAAAATGTCTTCCCTCACCCCCCAGGGAAAGGGCAAGCATACAGTTCCCTGAGGACAAAGGGCAGCCAGGCTGCAGCCAGCCATACCAAGCACCGAAGCATCAGGTGTCACCAGATCTCCAGCACCTTCTCGGATGACATCCTTCAGAACGCCCCTGTCCCCGGAAATGTCCTGCATTTTCTGGCTTAAGCACTGGTATGGCGACTGGTGGAGAGCAAAGGCCAGAACTCAGCAACCCACGCCCATCCGAGTGAGGGAAGCCAGCCCAGTTCAACAGCCCCAAAGTGGTGTCCCAGCTAACGTCACCTGGCCCGGTGGGTCATCTCTGCCCAGGACTCCTGAGTGCTGGGCGCTTCCCCTCATGTCCACGCCTCCCTTGGGCGTGAGCTCTCAGGCACCTGCAAGGCCTTGACGCTTCCAGGTTCTGAGAGCGCGGCCCACCACTCCTTCGTACCTGGCAGCGGGCTCCTGCCAGAGGCACTTCCTTCTCTGGCCGCGAGTAGGAGCTCATTGTTCCAACCCAACTGCAGCCAACTGCCTTTGCGCTCCGGGAACCACAAGTACCCGTGAGCACGTGCTGGGGGCGTGCCCTATGCAAGCACATAAGCGCACAGCCTGATGGGTAGTAGGGGTGCGCAGAGCATGCTGGGGCAAGCATCAGGGGCTTTCCGAGCTTCAAGTGCATGAAGATGGCATGTTTATGCTGAGTATGTGACTGAGCGTACAGAGGCTGGCAGGGCATACGACTGCGCGTGTGCAGGCAGGAATGGGGCTTGTGACAGAACCCAGAGAGCAGAGAAAAGCTTGCGGGTCCATTGTGAATGCTGGTGGACCGCATGGAGATGATAAGTAGGTTAGGAAAACTAGGGGGTAAAAAACGGAATCTGGGGGGCCGGGAGTTAGCTCAGTGGTTCCGGCGCCTGTGTTGTAAGCGCAAGGACCCCGGTTCGATCCCCGGTAACCACATACCATACTAGGCATGGAGACTCACGCCCAACAGCAACCAGTACCACATACCACAGTGCCGGGCGTGGTGGCTCACGCCTGTAATCCCAGCACTCGGGAGGCAGAGGCAGGAGGATTGCTGTGATGTGAGTTGGAGGCTGAGCTCAGGGCTAGCCTGAACCACAAAGCGAGACCGTCTCAGAAAACCTAAAAATAACTAGAACAAACAAACAAACAAAAAACCGGAATCTGGGGTTATGGGTGGGGCTGAGCTGTGGCAGGCAGGGGAGGACTCCAGAACTGCAGCCATTGATGAGGTGAGACTTCTCTGCTCTTATTTCTCCGGAGTAACTTCTCCAAGGGTGGGCACCTGTGGTTTCTCTTCAGACAGCTTCCCCCCCACCCCACTTTTCCTTGCTTCTTGCCATCAAGAAAGCAGAACTGAAAAAAAAGAAAGCACAACTGATCTTGTGGTTGGATCTCTCAGACATCTCTGTCCCCCGGCTACCAGAATCATGTCAGCAGTTGACAAAATTAACTTCTGTGACCTTTAAGCACTTTTTCTCTAGGCCTCTGGATTAGCATTAGTATTTTATCACTTGGTAACAAATTACCACAAAGCTAGCAGCTAAAGCAGCACCTACGTCCTATCTCACAGTTGAAGAGGACAGACGTTCAATGCCCTTTCTCATGGGGCCAAGATCAAAGTGTCAGAAAGGCTGTATTACTTGTCTCCCTGGGAAGAGTCCAGTTCCAAGTTCATTCACATTGTTGGCAGAATCCAGATCCCTGCCGCTCTTGGTATGATGTCACCATTTCAGAGCTGGAGTCCAGTGGACTCTGCTCAGGCCTAGAATCTTCTAAAGCCCTATTTTCTGACTCCAGCCAAAGAAAGCTTTCTGCTGGTAAGGGCTCATGTGACTAAATTCAACCTTGTCCAATAGTTCAAGACCATGACCGTAATGACTCTACAAAGTAGTCTCTTTTGCCATGGAAGGTAACATCCACAGGTACTAGGAATTATGGAGTGGAAATCTTTGGGGTCCTGCAGCTTCCATGGATACCAGGCATAGCCCTTCTTGTTTTCTCCTCCCACTGGCCAGGCCTTCTTAGTCATGCTCCTCTTCCGGACCCCTAACATAGGCAAACTCAGTCTCTGTCCGTCCCATTGTGCTTCTCAGAGATCCTAGCCATTCCTAAAGGTTGACGTGTCTTCTTTTGTTTTTATTTTTTGAAACGGTCCGGCTTTGTAGTTCAGGCTGGTCCTGAATTCAGCCTCCAGCTCAGCAATCCTCCTGCCTCTGCCTCCTGAGTGCTACCTGACATGTCTTGTACTTCAGCGCATGTGGTACATGCACAGCTGGCTGTGGCTCCCACTGAGCTGCAAGCTCTGGGTTCCTGTGTTCAGTGACTTTTTTACCGATTCTCAAAGGGGAGTCCTCATGCCAGCAGCATCCCCCCCCCCGCTTCATTTACTGAACTTCCGGCCCCCTTATTATGCCCCTGCTACCCAGCCCCCTCCCTAGTGTGCCTTGCAAACACCAACCTCTTCCCAGCCCTTTGTTCTTGCTGCCCTGGTGCATGGGCCAGGGCTTCTTTGCAATCTTTACCTTTTTAAATAAAAAAAAATTTTTTTTTTCAGAACTGAGGAGTAAGTACGGTTTTGTAGGAGACCATGAATTTGGGCTGGGCACCTATTCAGGCCCAACAGACCAAACCAATGTAGAATCTGGTCATAGTAACTGAGTTTTGGTTGGCTGCAGGAGGCCCTATGGCCAGTTAACTAATAAGGCTATTAAAAAAAAAACCCACAATATAAAACAAAACAACTAGTTAAGCTGTAACCAATTGACGAAGCAGGAGCCAATGCAATTGTTTTTCAGCCGCACTTCTGTTTCTTTGTAAATGCCGCCAGGTCACATTGTTGGTTGGTGTTCTCAGGCCCTTCCCTGGTTTGGAATGATTTAATTCATGAATCATTTTTGTTTAGCTTTACTGAGATAAATTTTGCCAAGTTTAATTGGTCTAAGGAGTTTGCTTTTTAAAAAACTGTACTGGTGATTGAACCCAAGGTGTTCACCCTGAGTTATTTCCTTAGACATTTTTAATTGTGTATTTTGAGACAAGGAGGTCTCACTAAATTGCTAAGATGTCCAGAGTGGGCCCAGAGTGGGCTTGCAGTTCTCTTGCCTCAGCCTCCTCAGCTGGGATTTCAGGTGTGTACCACCACATCTGGCTAAGAGTTTTTCTTTTAACAAGCTGAACTGTCCCACCCTCAGAGACGTTGCCCTGCCCTTTCTAAAGCGGTCCCTCGCACCGCTGGTCACTCATTCCTTTTCTCGTCGCTCTGCTTACTTCCTGTGTGGCGTTCAACACTAGCGCAGTGGCTACTGGTGGCAAATACCCACCCCTACCTCTATCACAAACTCCAGGAAGGCAGGGACTGAGTCTCTTCTCTGCTGTATCTGGAACACTCAGCTCAGTGCTCAACATGTCACAGGTTCTCAATAAATATTTCTTTTTTTTTTTTTTGAGACAGTGTCTCACTTTGTAGTTCAGGCTGATCCTGAACTCACTGTGTAGCCCAGGCCAACCTCAAACTCGCAGCAACCCTTCTGCATCACCCTCTGGAGTGCTGGGATTACAGGCGTGAGCCACCACGTCCGCCATTGTGGTGTGTGGTACTGATTGCTGGTGGGTGTGAGTCACTACACCTGGCATTGTTGTATGTGGTTTCTGAGGGATCAAACTCAGGACTTTGCACATGCCAGGCAGACACCAGAACCACTGAGCTAAATCACCACTGAGCTAAATCCCCGGCCCTCAAGAAAGATGGAACCACTGGCCCTCAGTAAATTATTTCTTGAATTAAGTAAAATTAGCCTCCTCCCTGCTTATACCAGACCTTGCCTGGCCTGATGTGGGAAAAGACCTTACCCCCTGGCAGACCTGCGTACCCAGACCTTGTAGGTTCATGTCTGCTCTTCCTGTCTTTTCCAATCAGTATTTCTTCTCCCACCCATGTTACCTGTAGATCCCACCCATAGATCTGATGACCACGGCATCCACTGACTTCATAACAGAATGTCACTGAACCTTAAATGACTGCATGTCTTAAAAGTTCATAATTTAGTAATATTGGGCAAAAGAAGACACAAGAGAATATTTTCCATGCGACTCAACTGATGATGAAGCTCAGAACGGGCCCCATGAGGTCAGAGGTCAGGATGATGGCCACCCTCGTTGAAGTGGTAGAATGTTCCATAACTTGATCTGGAAAGCGAGGATGGTAAGAGGCACATCAAAATGCGGAGTTCAGATTTATGCAGTTCAGATGCGTGTGGTGACATGTACCTGTCATCCGAGTAAACTGGGAGGCTGAGACAGGAACACAGATTGGAGCCCAGCCTGGCCAATTTAGCAAGACCCATCTGAAAATAAAAAATAAAACAAGTGGGGCACGAAGACTCACATCCACCAGCAATCAGAACCACATACCACAGTGCAGGGCGTGGTGGCTCACACCTGTAATCCCAGCACTTGAGAGGCAGAGGCAGGAGGATTGCTGTGAGTTCAAGGCTGAGCTCAGGGCCAGTTTGAACTACAAAAGCGAGACCCTGTCTCAAAAAGAAAGAAAAGAGAAGGGCTGGTGTGTTAGCCCTTGTTTCCCAATGGGGAAACTGAGCCCCAAGTTGACAGGAGGCTGAAGCAGGAGCAGTACTGCAAATTGGAGCTCAGCCTGGACTACATAATGAGATACTGTCTCAAAGAAAATAAAAAAGCCTCAGCAATAAACAGGGAACTTAAAGGGGGGGCGTGGCTCAGAAAGGTCCTGGGTATAATTTCCAGGACTAACAAATGCACTTCTTAAGGTTATTCTTGAATTTTAAAACCTAGGGTAAATACCTTCAGAATTCCAAGAGATTGCTCCAGAAAGCAGCACGCCACAGCACGTGTCCGCCGTGTTTGCGGCCGGCAGGTGTGGAGGACACACCCCCATCCCGGGCAAGGCCACCACCTGAATGTCGTGGTTATCACAGCGGGCCCAGTCGCGTGATGTGACCCAGTTTCCACCTGATTCTGGGTGACCTTGGGTACGGGTGTTGCTGGGAAAAGGGAGGAGGACAGGCACGGAGGCCGCGCGGCGGCGTGGGAGTCTGGCTGCACCCTCCGGTCTCCGGCTACTTCCCGTCCTGCGGGAACTTGGCGCTCAGAGGAGGTCCAGCCTGGCGGATCGGGAGCCACCAGGTAACGCGGTGCTGGCCCTTCCCGGGGGGCTTCTCTGCCACTCAGCTTCCACAGAGGAGCTGAGCCCTGCCTCTTCCGGACGCAAGCCCTTTGTTCTACAAATGGGGAAACTGAGCCCCAAGTTGAGAGTGGGTTAAGACTGGACGTGAGGGCTGGCATCGTCACTCTAATTCTGGCCAGGGCTGGCGGGAGGGACAGGTGTGAGCAGAGAGCGGGAAGGGAGGACTGAGCGCGGCCACCTGTGTCCCAGCCCGGGCAGCACACATGGCGAGGCAGGTGAGCATGCCCGAGCTGCAGGACCAGCTGCAGTGCCCCATCTGCCTGGAGGTCTTCAAGGAGCCCCTCATGCTGCAGTGCGGCCACTCCTACTGTAAGAGCTGCCTGGTGTCCCTGTCCTGCCACCTGGACGCGGAGCTTCGCTGTCCCGTGTGTCGCCAGGAGGTGGATGGTAGCAGCTCCCCGCCCAACGTCTCCCTGGCCCGGGTGATTGAAGCGCTGCGGCTCCCCGGGGGCGCAGAGCCCACGGTGTGTGAGCTCCACAGAAACCCACTCAGCCTGTTCTGCGAGAAGGACCAGGAGCTCATCTGCGGCCTCTGTGGGCTGCTGGGCTCCCACCAGCAACACCCGGTCACGCCGGTGTCCACTGTCTACAGCCGCATGAAGGTGAGAAGGGCCCGCCGTGGGGGGCTGGCGGGGACCCGGGCGCCTGACTCTGGAGCCTGCTCCTGGGCTCTCTGGCGCCACCATGTGCCGCAGTCCGGGATTGGTTTTGGATTGGTTTTCCTCCAGCGCTGCCCTGGAGCAAGCGTGCGTTTCCTTCATCCATCCACGCATCGTTTTGAGCAGGTGCTGAACCAGGTGCTGGGGCTGCCGCCACATACCGTGGAGAGAGCCCCTGCTGTCGCCTGGCAGCCCTGTCCCCCGCAGTTCTTTGTATTCCCAGTTTGATTCTAGAGGGCTGTCCTGTGTGCTCAGAGGAAGGGGACTTTGGTTGCCTGGTGGTATTTCAGTGCCCTGAGCTTATCTCTGTGACCACTCACAGGGGGTTTGTCTAATCCCTGGCCCCACACAGCCAGCACCAGACCAGCACCTCACCCTTGGCGACACAGGGGAATAGCACCATTGGGGTCACAGGTTGACACAAGGCTTCTGGGACAGTTTCATTGGCACAGTTCCATTGGAGCAGTCCTGGGAGGCAGGCAGGATAGGGTTGTTATTGTATTTTTCACATGAGGAAACAGGCTCAGAAAAGGAAAGATCTCGTCCAGGTTCCTACTCATTCGACTTGTGAGTGGCAAAGCTAGGGGTGGCTGAGAGAGGCAGGAAAGGGAAGCCTGGGTGACACAGGAAGGGACCTGGGTGTGCAGGGGGCCCAGGGCCTTTGAAGCAAGGTGAGCACGTGGTTGGACCCTTCCGGTGAGGGTGAGACGGGAAAGCTGCGGTGTCAGGACCCAGTGGGTGGGAGCGGGCAGGGAGGCCTGGGGCAGCCTGGGAGAGACTTAGAAGGGAGGTGAGGACGAGGCCCTGAGGACCGACTTCCTCTGGCACAGACAGGTGCACAGGGAAGGAGCTGCGGCGCAGCCATCGTCCCCCCTCTGCCTGCTCCCTCTTTGGCCTTCTGTCTTCTCCGCCTGTGGAGCACTGGAGCCCTGACTAACCTGCAGTTTCCTCTTCCTGTGGCCACGTTCCTGTGGCCATACTTCCTGTATGCTCTCTCTGCCTCATGGCGGCTGCTGACTTCCTCTTCTGGGGCTGAGATGTGATGCTCTTAAGGCCTTGTCACCCACAGCAAGGACATCATGTCCTCATCTTCCACGCGGCTTTACTCTAGCTCCTTCCTCAAAACCCCTGCATGTCTCTTACGCTTGGGAATGATCTAAACCAGAGACCCACACATACATGCATACATGGCCATAAACCAGGGGCCAGATGGTGGTGCCAGGGCACCTCTGCTTGGCACCCCCGAGGCTGGGCACACTGGCGTCAGGGTAGTGCAGAAGTGTGAATGTGGCACCCTGGGAGGACTCAAGTCAAGGCTGGTCCCGCAGCCACCAAGGACAGATTCAGGTGTGCATAGGGGGACGGTCCCCAAGTTTCACGGTGAGCAGCGTCAGCCTCACTGGGGCGGGTTTTGTGACAACTCTTGACCAGATGTTCATTCTATACTGGACCCGCTGGTGACTGCAGTGGGTGCAGGGAGAGCTGGCTTCCGACTGGCAGTTGCCACTCTCAGATGCTGTGTGGTGACTTCCAGGTGGCTGTGACAGTACATCATGTCCATGTCCTGGAGAGGGGTGACACTGGACTTCTCCTGCCTTGGCAATTCCTGTGGCCATGTGGAATTCTCTTCAATACTCTAACCTATTTTGGGGGCCGCCCTGTCCCACTGCGGGTACTTGTGGCTGTTGGATTACTCCAAGAAGGAAGAGGACCAGGGCTGGCCCGAGGAGCAGAGGGGTGCCGGACTCCCCTGCTCATGGGACCGTGGCGTGTTGCCCTCAGGAGGAGCTCTCGGCCCTCATCTCCAGTGTGAAGCAGGAGCAGAAGGAGGTGGATGAACTGATCGCCAAACTGGTTAACAACAGGACCCGGATCGTCGTAAGTGCCCTTTTCCTCAGCACTTTCCTGCAGAGCCCAGTTCTTCTATTCTTTTTGTTTTTTGCAGAGCTGGTGGTAGAACTTAGGGCTCAAGCATGCTGGGTAAGCGCTTGGCTGCCGAGCCACACCCGCAGCGGGCCCAGTTCTATTTGTCCTTTACTGAAAACCATATCTTCCATTCAAAGCACAGTTCAAAGCATTCCTGAGTGGGTGGGGAAAGCGCAAATCCTCTTAGGAGAATTCAGCCCAGTTGTCAGGCAGGACCAGCTCCAAGTTGGCTCCTGTCCTCCCTGTCCTTGGGGCTGAGATAACCCAGGACTCCAGTCCCAGAGATAAACAGCCCAAAGCTCAGGCGTGACTTTCCCACCCCTTGGTGCCACTTGTGTCTGTCTGCCCTTGACAGCCTGCCTGGGCCCTCCCAGGCACCTGGGGGCAGCGTCCTGGCAGGGGAGCCCTGCGTACTGAATGTGGTGGTAGGGTGCTGGGGCCGCTGGAGGAGGGGCAGGAGTGGCCGCACGGTCTCAGGCACCATCTGATGGTGGCAGTGTCAGTTCAGCAGGGGGAACGTCCCTCCCAGGCCTGCTGCCCAGGCCCTTTCCTGACTTGTTCTGTTTTGGGACCTTAGGATAAAGTCTGAGATATGCACATGATAGTTACACAAGCAAAAGCAGAGCTTTTGGTTTTGAAAGCACCAGGGTCCCATCACTCTCAGCGTCTCCACACTGACCCTCGGGCTCCCCAAGCACAGTGAGAATTCCTGGTAGATGTCAGCCCAGGCAGGCCCTGGGGACACTGAGGCAGGCCACGGCAGCCAGGCAGCTGAGCGTGGTAGAGACTCCACCATGAGCCCCCCCCCCCTCGTCCCAGAACGAGTCTGATGTCTTCAGCTGGGTGATTCGCCGAGAGTTCCAGGAGCTGCACCACCTGGTGGACGAGGAGAAGGCCCGCTGCCTGGAGGGGGTGGAGGGTCACACCCGTGGCCTGGTGGCTTCCCTGGAGATGCAGCTAGAGCAGGCCCAGGGCACTCGGGAGCGGCTGGCACAGGCTGAGCATGCACTCCAGCAGTTTGGCAACGAGAGTCACCATGAGTTCATCCGGGTGAGTGACAGGAGGGTGGCCACGCCCTCCCCTCCCTGGTACAGGTTCCCCACAGCCATCACCTGCCTCTCTCCTATCTTCCAGAAGTACCACTCCACGGCCTCCAGGTAACGACCTCAATGCTGCTGCTGGGGCGATGTCCGCAGCTCCTCCTGGGGCTCTCCATTTGGTTTAATTAGCCACCCCCAGGCAGCTCCCCACATCTGGCGCTGGTCACCAAGCACAGGGCAGTGAAAATCATTTCCTTGCTGCAGGGGTCTTGCAGGGCGCTGGAGAGGGAGATGGCAAGCTTTGGTCCCAGCGCTGTGCAGACAGGCACACCAGGGGCCCTGGCAGAGCCATGCAGGCGTGACGGCTGAAAGCTGGGGACCCCCGTGTGCAGCAAGGCAGGGAGAGAGCAGTGTGTGCAGCGAGGAGCTGTGGACTGAGGGTGTTAGAAGTTGCGGCGTTGGGTTGAGGGCCATGATGAGACCTGAGAGGAACAGAAGTGCCCCCGATAGTCTCGGAAGCTGCAACCTTGGGACAACGTCGGGGAAGGAGCGAGGCGCTCTCGAAGAGGACAGGAGAGGGCACGTGGGCAGCTGAGCACACAGCCCCGAGTGTGGATTCGCCTGGGTGGCCCCCGATGTGGGACAGAGCTCTCTCATCCCCATGACCTGTCACCCACAGAGCTGAGCTCCAGCAGGCACGGCCCCTAGAAGGTGCATTCAGCCCTATCTCCTTTAAGCCAGGCCTCCACCAGGCCGACATCAAGCTGACCGTGTGGAAAAGGTTGTTCCGAAAAGTTTTGCCAGGTGAGATTCCAACCTGTCCTCTTTGAATTTTCCCGAGTGGCATCCAAGAGCTTGAACCCCCAGTGAACTCAGAGGAAGGCTCATGGGGCTCAGTCCACAGCACGGCCCCATCAGTGGTTCCATATTAGCAGCAGACCAGGCCCTGGAAGAGCCGTCGGTGCTGCCTGCTAGCTGTGCTCACATGTACACTTTCCTGTGTGTGCTGTGGTACTTAGCTATTGATCTCTTAGTGGCACAGTACCTGCCTGGCAAGATGAGGTCCTAGGTTCGATCCTTGGTACCAAAAAACCAAAAACTAAAAACCCTCAAAGACTCTGAATGAGTTCCTCTATTACTATCATGCTATTTACTTGTACACAGACAAGGTCAGTCAACAGACTGGTTTCACCACCAAAGACAATGACAGAGCTTATCTAAAAGAAAGGGGAGAAGGCTGGGAATTTAGCTCAGTGGTTCTGGCATCTGCCTGGCAAGCGCAAGGTCCTAAGTTCTATCCCCAGTAACCACATAATACAATGCCAGGTGTGGTGGCTCATACCTGTTATCGGAGCCTGTTATCCCAGCACTCAGGAGGCAGAGGCAGGAGGTCTTCTGTGAATTCAAGGCTCGCCTGAGCTATGTAGTGACCTTAGGGCAAGCCTGAACTACAAAGCAAGACCCTGTCTCAAAAAAAACAAAAGGAGGCGGGGAGTTGGAGCTTGTGAACAGCAAGTCAGACAGGCTTCTGGTCCTGCATCCACACCTCCCCCTGCAAGGCCGGCTTGCCCCTGTCCCTGACCACAGTGATCTCTAACCTTTCTGATATCAGGGACCTATTCTGTTCAATATAGTTTTTCCATAGACAGGCAGTGGGGGATGGGTCCAAGACTCAAGCAGCCTAGATCCCACACAAGCACAGGTGTGGCAGGACGCACACTCCCTGAGCATCTAATGCCCTGCTGATCTGACAGGAGGCAGAGCCCAGGCCGAGAAGTGGGCACCGGGGAGCGGCTGTAGATACACATGACACTCCACTAGCTTGCTGCTCGCCTCCTGCTGTGCTGCCCAGTGACCTGTCCTGGTCCCTGGCCTTGGGCTGAAGCCCTGTGTTAGAGTCTGCGGCTCCCAGTGCTGTGGCAGCCTCCTCCCATCACCCACCCCTCCTCTGGCACACAGCTGTGTGTCCGGCCCCTTCGAGGCTCTAGCAATCAAGAGCGTGCAGCCACTCCTCTGTGAGGAGCTCAGGCCTGCTGTCACCTGAGCAGGGTCACAGCACAGCTCAGTCCCAGGCCTCCTCTGTCTCCCTCCCAGCCCCGGAGTCACTCAAGCTGGACCCCACCACTGCCCACCCCCTCCTGGAGCTCTCCAAGGGCAACACAGTGGTGCAGTGTGGGCTCCTGGCCCAGCGGCGCGCCAGCCAGCCCGAGCGCTTCGACTACAGCACCTGCGTCCTGGCCACCCGGGGCTTCTCCTGCGGCCGCCACTACTGGGAGGTGGTGGTGGGCAGCAAGAGCGACTGGCGCCTAGGTGTCATCAAGGGCACCGCCAGCCGCAAGGGCAAACTGAGCAAGTCCCCGGAGCATGGCGTGTGGCTGATCGGCCTCAAGGAGGGCCGAGTGTACGAGGCCTTTGGCTGCCCGCGTGTGCCGCTGCCCGTGGCGGGCCACCCCCTCCGCATCGGGGTCTACCTGCACTATGAGCAGGGGGAGCTCACCTTCTTTGACGCTGATCGCCCTGATGACCTGCGACCGATCTACACCTTCCAGGCTGACTTCCAGGGCAAGCTCTTCCCCATCCTGGACACGTGCTGGCACGAGAGGAGCAGCAACTCGCTGCCTATGGTGTTGCCCCCGCCCAGCGGGTCTGGCCACCTCCCCCCCCAACAGCCTACCAAGCTGTAGGCAGATCTGGGGCCGCACTGGGCCCTGGGACCACGGGCTTCTGCCGGGTGACATCCGCAGTGTTCGGGAAAGTCTTCCTGCCTGTGTCCCAGAGCATATAGGACAAGGAGAAAGTCCCTTCCTTGCCAGCCAGGCCTGGGCACCACAAGTCCTCCTGAGCATCCTTGTCCCCAAATAGAGTGGACCCTCGAGTTACTAACACTCTCCGCTGCTACTCGTCCAGCAGAGGGCAGAGATGTTCCTTCCTCTTTATCACCAGGAACTTAACTCTCGAGATTAATAAACCTGACCTTCCTGCTTTCTCTTTAAAAGATCTAGTAACTGCTATAAAACAGGCTGTCTAATGATCAGGTCTGTAGTTTTTCTGTGCCGCACTGGAGCCCAGGCCCCATGCGGGGTAGGCAAGTGCTCCCCACTGCGCCACTCACCCGCCGCCGCTGTGTCAGGTGTCGCAGGGCTTCTCTAACCTGCGGTGGGACCAGGTCTTGCTTCCAGCCGCTGCGTGTTTGGTCTGTGTTTAGAGTCACATCAGCTGCTCTGTCAGTTTCTTCTGACAGACTTCTCTTCACCTTTCAAGCAGACAGGATGGAGATGACGCCATGGGGGTCCGATGGGGGGGTGCAGCTCCAGGAGGTGGGCAGGCACGTGAGAACGGTATACCCGCCCTGGTCGCAGCAGAGGGGCCAGCAAGTTCTCACCCCGGAAACTGACTACAGGGGACAGAAGGGCTGGAGCCATCGCCCAAGACCTGGCACTTTCAAGAGAAGACCCACAGCCCTGTGCTGTGGAGCCCAGGAGGAGCCCGAGATCCTCTGAGAGGCAGCTCTGCCCTGGGGCCTGGGACAGTGGCACACAGGGGCTGAGGCAAGGCCTGAGTCTGCTTTCCTGAGATGGTAACATTTAGTTTTCAGCCCATAACACCAGCTTTCTCTATCAGAGCCAAAAGCACACCACTCTTACACCAACAGGCCTAACTGGAAGCCAAGGCTGCCTTCCCCTCCAACCCCTCCCTTCCTTCTTCATCTTCTCCCTCCTCCTTCTGCCTCTTCTCCCTCCTCCCTCTTCGGCTTCTCCCTCCTCCTCCTCTTCTGTCTTTAAAGACAGGATCTTGTTATGTAGCCCAGGTTGGCCTCACACTCGCAGCAGTCCTGCCTCAGCCTCCCCTGTGCTGTGATGGCAGGCATGAACCACTACCCAGCTCTGATTTTTATTTTTGATCTGTCTTTCTTCCTGTTCGACTTCTGTGGATTTAACTTTTAAACTGCAATCCTATTGCCAATTCCATTGACACCCACCTCCTCCAGGGCGCTACTTTTTTTTTTAGGTTTTTTGAGACAGGGTCTCACTTTGTAGTTCAGGCTGGCCCTGAGCTCAGCCTCAAACTCACATCACAGCAATCCTCCTGCCTCTGCCTCTGCCGAGTGCTGGGATTACAGGCGTGAGCCACCACGCCCAGCACTGTGGTATGTGGTACTGGTTGCTGCTGGGCGTGAATCTCAACGCCCAGTATGGTATGTGGTTACCGGGGATAGAACCCGGGTCCTTGCGCTTGCAAGGCAGGCACCGGAACCACTGAGCTAAGTCCCCGGCCCCAGGGCACCAGTTTCTACCTCAATGATTGTCACTGGTTTCCCTGCCTCAGCTCCTCCCCCTCAATCCTTTCCCTACACAGCAGCCAAACTGATCTATTTAATGAAGCAAACTAGAAAGTATCTCCTAATTACACCCTTCTGTACATTCAGATTTCTGTCAAGACCCTTATTTTGGCTTTTAAGGGTTACTTACTATGTCTAGCCAGACTAATCTATTTTAGGTCCTCAAATATAGTGGACCCTTGAGTTATCACCAGCCTGGCCGAAGAGCTACTTGGGTTACAACTGGAATTTTAGTTTGATGACCTTGGGTTATAACCTGAACACTGGCTGCTTGTGCTTCCAGATGGTCTTAGATTCAGATGAACCCTTACAGAGTTCTGGAAGGAACATTATAGCAACCCTTCCTATGTGGGGCTGAGAAATCCTGGGCCAAAGTCTCTCAGGACACTGAGATCTGCTTGTCTACAGGAGAGAGACTTTGAAGGCTGCATAAAGAAGCCTGAGCCTTGGGGCCGGGGAGTTAGCTCAGTGGTTCCGGCGCCTGTCTTGCAAGCGCAAGGGCCTGGGTTCGATTCCCCGGTGACCACATAACAATACTGGGTGTGGAGACCCACACCCAGCAGCAACCAGTACCACATACCACAGTGCCGGGCGTGGTGGCTCACGCCTGTAATCCCAGCACTCGGGAGGCAGAGGCAGGAGGATTG
>PVIR01004823.1:0-15881 GCA_004026965.1 Petromus typicus | reverse complement strand
ATGGGTGCCAGTGGCAGAGAGTGTCAGGTGTCATGGACCACATCTGCCTGGCACTCCTGGGATCATCTGGCCATCCCATGGAGAACGCCTGTCTGAGAGGAGCCATCAGAGGACAGCATGAGGGAGTGAAGACACACAGGCACTTGAAAGTCTGCTGATAACACTGGGGGCCCTCAGTCCACCCATGCCTGAGATAAGTGTCCTGATCCTCCAACATCCAGGAATTTGTTTGTCTAAGCAAAGAATCACCCTCCTTTTTTTTTGTTCCCTTTCAATGGCTGGGATTTTGTCACTTCCAACCCTGACTAGCTAGGTCACCTGGATACAAAAGTTCCTAGAACCAATCATATGAGACTCTGAAAAAGAGCTGGTTGGTTGGCTAGCCTTTTTCTTTACATAAAAACCTTTGGGACCTAACAAGCAGTTTGAGGCCCACTTTACTATACCTACACCTGTTCTCCCCTCGCCTTCAGGAAGCGTTTGGTGTGGATCGATTCTAGTACAAGTTGTCCAACCTCACACCAATTTGTGCTTATTCACTCACGCAGTCTTCCATCAGATATATTACTGTTTTCGACACTGATCTTGGCATAGGGGTAGGCAGATGTCAAGGCAGTTAAGGTCTTTGTCCCTATCGAGTGAGCTAGGGCAACAGGCAATAAACCACAAAATATAACCTCATGTAGACTAGGTGATAGGATAAAGTGAGACACAAGTGATAGGATTTGATGAAGGTGCTACTAAAATATCACTTGGGGACATACAGGGGTTAGAATTTGGTACCGGGTCCCTCACACTGAGCTATATCCCAGCCTTTTTTAAAAAGGTGAAATATGTAACGAAGTAAATTGCAAAGGACTGTAATCCCAGCACTCTGGGAGGCTAAGCAAGAAGCCTGGACAACACCAGGAATTTAATAAGGCCCTGTCTCAAAATAAAAATTAAAAAAAGAATGGGAGGTGGGAATGCAGCTTGGTGTTAAGGGCCGGGGTTCAGTACCCAGTACTACTACTACACACCCTAAAAAAATCAACAACTTAGAGGTTTAGAGAGTTAAAAGCTTACAACGACACGGCAATTCTAATTAAGACCAAAAAAAAAAAAAAAAGAAGAAGAAGAAGGAAAAAACCTCTCGCAAAACGGTAGCTGAGGTGCTACGCATCTAACCCAGCGCCTCTCTTAGCTACACCGAAGCCCGCACTGAGCCCGGAAGTCCGGCAGTAAAGCGCGTACAGAGCGAGGGTAAAGCCGGCCGCGCTTTGCGACAGCGCCGTAAGTGCGCGCAGGAGCCGGAACATGGCGCTGTACAGGGCGGCAGCGGCGGTCCTGGAGGGTGTGGAAAACCGGCAGGGGTCCCTCAAGGGGCTGGTGTACACCAGCAGCTTCCAGGTAACCAGGCTGGACGCCGGAAAGGGGGAGCGCCCGGGATCCACCTCGGGCCGCTCAGCATGTCTCTGTTCGGCGCGCAGAACGTGAAGCCGCTGTACGCCCTGGTGTGCGAGACGCAGCGCTACTCCGCAGTGCTCGACGCCGTGATCGCCAGCGCCGGGCTCCTTCGCGCCGAGAAGAAGCTGCGGCCGCACCTGGCCAAGGTGAGGGGCGAAGCGGGGTGATCTGTCACCAGGTCCAGCTCTGCCCGGGGTCGCTCTTCTGAAATGAATGTGCGCAGCCCCTTACTGGGGTATGCATTGATTTAAATGAACTTGCTTTAACTTCGGACCTTGCGTAAAGGAGCAAACGGAGCAAACGCCGGGGGCTGTGGATCACGCCTGTAATCTCAGCATTCTGGAAGGCTGAGGCAGGAGGATCGCAAGATTGAGCCCAGCCGGGTCAATTTAGGGGCGTCACGAAATCTTAGCTAAGAATAAAAAGTTTTAAAAACACTGAGGAAGTGGCTCAGTGTGAAGTGGATTCAGTCCCTAACTCCATGCCAAAATGGGGAGGGAAGCAGTGAGACTGAGCAAGGAAAGGGAAGGGGTATGTCGGGAAGGCGTGGGATCGAAGGCCAGGGCTCTGCTGGCGAGCAGCCTGGAGAAAAGGTCCAGGCCTGTATCTGCCCTTACTTGCTGCTGTTCCTGTACCAGGGCCCACCTCTGCCCTATTTGGACAGGGTCTGTTTAGCCCTCTGGGTTCCAACACTCTGTCAGGTTCTAAAGACTCTCTTTTATTCTGTCTTGTTTTCTCCATCCCCAGGTGCTAGTGTATGAGTTGTTGCTGGGAAAGGGCTTTCGAGGGGGCGGGGGGCACTGGAAGTCTCTGTTGGGCCGGCACCAGGCGAGGCTCAAGGCTGAGCTGGCTCGGCTGAAGGTTCATCGGGGTGTGAGCAGGAACGAGGACCTGTTGGAAGTGGGGTCCAGGCCGGGACAAGGTGAGCTGGAGGGAATTGTGGGGTCTGGGCAGGGTGACATCATCAGGCCCTAGGGGAAGTCCATGTTCGCACTCACTCTGCGCTGCTGCGTCCAGCCTCCCAGGTGCCTCGCTTCGTGCGTGTGAATACTCTCAAGACCTGTCCCGACGATGCTGTGGATTATTTCAAGAGGCAGGGTTTCTCCTACCAGGGCCGGGCTTCCAGGTGAGACCTCAGCATCCACCCTGCCCAGGTGTGCCCACCTAACTCCTCACCTTCAATAAAATACCTTACACATGGCATGTTCTAAAAAATACTAAAAACCAAAAAGTTCCCCAACAGATAATGTGAGAAGTGTTGAATCATTAAAGAGAAATCTATTTTTAATTTTTAAAAATCCCTCTCAAGGCAGCTGTAAGGCTGCTCGCTTTCACAGAGATGTGGGTGCTGCGTCCCCAGGCCTGGGGACCTGGGTCCCCAGGCCTCTCTGCCAAGGTGCTGCTGGTTCCTGCGCAAGTTTCTTCCCCGGTACCTCCTGTCTTGCCCCTTGCTGCTTCTGAGCAGTTGCCAGCTCTCTGCCCTCCTCTCTTCGTGCCCCTGGAATGCTGGCTTGTGGGCAGATGTAGAGTGGTGTAGAGAGTGACATTAGGGTTGAACGTGCACCTCATGGCTCGGTGGCCTTCTGACCTGGGACGTGCTGTCCCCAGCCAGGCTGGACTGGTCCTCGGTACACATGCTATAGGGGTTGTGGCTCCTGCCGAGCACCTCAGCCATTAGGGAGCAGCACTGTGCACCGTGCTGCTTCCCCTGCACCCTGCCCTCTGGAAAGGAGCCCCCTAGGGGTGTGCATTAGTGCTCTTCATGGGACACAGAAGTGCAGGTGGGGCTGGGACGGGTGTCACCACTATCTGTGCCACTACTGCTGGGAGGTAGAGAGCTGGGATCCTAAACCCAACTAGCCCGGCCAGAGACCACTCTCTTGCCTCCTGACTTGACTGCTTCTGTGTGCCCATCTTAAATTCCTTCATAGCTGTTTTTCAGTGCTGAGGATTTGAATCTTGGGGCCTGGGACGTGCCAGCCAAACACTCTTACCATTGGGCCACAACCTCACCTGTGTTTAAATTCACCTGTTAGGTTTTCTTTTTGTAGTTCAGGCTGGCCTCAAACTCAGAGTCAGCCTTTTGTTCCAGTCTTCTGAGTACAAGGTCTCACTAAATCGCCCAGGCCGAGCTTGAGCTTGTGACTCCTGTTTCGGTCTCAGAGTGAAGTGATTTGCAGGCAGGGCTACCGGGGCAGCCATCTCAAGTTTAAAGATTGCTTGTAAGAATGAGCAAGAATGAGCAAAGAGGGGAGGAAGCCAGGGAACGTGAAATGAATGGTTCATGTTCCCTGGCAGCCTTGAGGACCTACGAGCCCTGAAGGGGAAGCACTTTTTTCTGGATTCCCTGTTGCCTGAACTGCTCGTGTTTCCTGCGCAAACCGATCTGCACGAACACCCTCTGTACCAGGCTGGGCACCTCATCCTGCAGGACAAGGTGGGGGGCAGGTGGGGAGGAGAAGTGTGTGCCAGCCCCCTCGACCCCTGGCCCTGTTCACCTACTGCTGTGACCTGCTCTGCCAGGCCAGCTGCCTCCCAGCCATGCTGCTGGCCCCACCACCTGGGTCCCATGTCATCGACGCCTGTGCTGCCCCCGGCAACAAGACCAGTCACCTGGCGGCTATTCTGAAAAACCGAGGGTGAGCACCATACAGGGACGGGGGGAGGAACGTGAGGTGTGGGCTCGACCCCATACTGAGAGGTGACAGAGCTGGGCGGCCCCAACTAAGCTTCCTGAGGGTGCAGGTCAGGTGTAGTCCCTGATCCCAGCTGGCCATTTCTATAGTACTTCCTGTGTCAAGTGACGGGACGTGCCAGCATGGGTCATGTTGTTTAGGGGCTCTGTGCATCCTTGGTCCACTTCAGCTCTGCCCTCTCCCCCAGGAAGATCTTCGCGTTTGACCTGGATGCCAAGCGGCTGGCATCTATGGCCACTCTGCTGGCCCGCGCTGGAGTCTCTTGCTGCGAATTGGCCCAGGAGGACTTCCTGGCAGTGTCACCCGTGGACACCCGTTACGCGCGGGTCCAGTATGTCCTGCTGGACCCCTCCTGCAGTGGCTCTGGTGAGATGGATAGGCTGGCCGCAGGGCTCCAGCTTAGATGAGCCTAGAGCTGAAGCTGCTTGTTTGTTTGGTCCCAGTTCGACTTGGTGGCCATGGGACCCGGCAGAGGCTCCCAGCTGTGAAGCTGCTGGGACAGTGCCCTGTGGGTTTGAACAAAGGATTCTTCTCACAGGAATGTTGAACCGGAGGCTGGAGGAGCCCAGCGCAGAGCTACCCAGCAAGGAGCGCCTATGTGCCCTGGCAGCGTTCCAGCTTCGAGCTCTGTGCCATGCACTCACCTTCCCCGCCCTGCAGCGCCTTGTCTACTCCACGTGCTCCCTGAGCCAGGAGGAAAATGAGGATGTGGTTCGAGAGGCCCTGCAGCAGAGCTCGGGAGCCTTCCGGTAATGCAGGACCCAGGCAGGGCATGGGGACGTGAAGGGCGGAGGGCGCTGCCACCTCAGTACAGACTGAGCCTTCTTCCCCTGCAGGCTGGTGCCTGTCCTGCCCTCCTGGCCGCACCGAGGCCTTGGTGCTTTCCCAGGGGTTGAACACTGCCTCCGGGCCGCTCCCGAGACCACGCTCACCAGTGGCTTCTTCATTGCTGTGTTGGAGCGGACAGAAGTGCCCACGTGAGGCATGGGGGCAGGACCTGCCTGGGCGAGGGGGGGCAGCTGGGGCTCCCCTGACCTCCGTCTCGTCTTGCAGCTCAGCCTTACTGGCTGAGGCACCAACATCAGAACCTGCGCCCAGCCCTGCACCAAAAAGGAAGAGGCGACGGAAGGCAGCTGCTGGCGACAGCACATAACGGGTGCCCGCTGGCAGCAAGACCTGCAGGGGAGGTGGTTGCTCGGCTGCACGCTGAGCCCAGGCTGGTGTGGGACCTGAAAGTCGGGGGAAGCTGCATGGCAGCCCACTCCTCCCACCGGAAGGACAGCTATGTCTGAGCCCTGTGAGTCCCTCCCGAGCCATTTTTTTGCTGGTCATGGAGTGCTGTCCACACAAATAAAAGACAGGGACAGAGTCTACGGTGGATCACAGTTTGTTTATTCTTATGACATAAGCAAAGAGAAAAATGTCACATTCATACTAAAAATGCCCACTAGCACCAACAGGAACCACATCTCCTTGGTAACAGGAAGTCCCAGCCTCCTGTTCCCGTCCCGTGCATGTCTTCGCGCACGTCCACGTCCTTGCACTCATGTCCAGTATACCCACCTGGGAAGCAAGGTCAGCCGGCTCAGACCCCACAACCCGGACCCCAGGGCAAGGCCAGGCCGAGGCTCTGCTGCTGGACCCGCACCCCGCTTGTGGGTCTGGGCCTTGCGCTCTTCCCACATTCAGCCTCAGTCACTAAGGGGTAGGGAACTAGTTACACCTACGTCACATTATTTATAAATTAAGGGTTAAGTTTGTAAATCCGGAAGGAGAGCACTGAGCCCCTTCTCCACACAGGCATAACTTAACTACACAGCTAATCTCTAGTCCACAGCGTTTATACTTAACCACCTCAATGAACCAAGCTTGAAGGAATTTAAAAGGCAATTTAGCTTAAATACAAAAATAAATTTTTATTTTGTTAAAAAATGTTTAAATATTTTTTTTAATTTAGACACACGCATTCATACTTCTCCCAAAGAGGATGGGCGTGGCAGCGAGGCGCTGGGGCCTGGGGGCTCCGGGAGCAGGCTGGGTGGAGGGGACCCTTCGGGGGACAGTGCCTGATGCGCTGTCAGCACAGCTGTTCCAACGCGTCCCGGGGAAGTGGAGAATGGTGGAGGGGAGGCCTTGCGCCCCCTGCCCCCATCCCCTGGGCTGCCAGCCCTCGAGTCAAAACACCATTGCAAAATTCGGAAGTCGTCACTGTGGCCATCAAGTGGTGCCACTTTCCACATTCCTTAACCAGGCCCAGGAGACTTGAGACAGTTAGGTCCGGCACTACCAACATGCCGCCACACATACAATTCAGTTCTTCCTCCAAACTCGATTCAAAGAGCAACAGACATGAGCGTCAGACAGTAACACAGGACAAGGCATGGGACGTGCAATCCCAGAGAGGCAGACATAGGCCCGGAGGCCGGAGGGTGGAGGGCTGGGGAGGCAGCCGAAAGCGGGAGCACCCTGCCTGTTCCAGGAGCTGCTGTCTTGGAGTGAGGGGCTCACCCCCTACTCTGCCAGGCTAACAGTCTTGAGCCACCACACTTTTAGGGGCCAAACTGGCAGGGGGGGTGGAGATGAAACCACCTCAGACTTGGCAGGAGGGAGTAGAGCAGCAGGAGCAGCACCCACTGGGGTCTCCAAGGCAAAGCTAGGTTCAAGGTCATTTAAAAAGGAGTAAATCCTGCACAGGAACCAGTGAGGGATAAAAGCAGCAAGAAATGAGGAAAAAAAGAGTCCCCTAAAGGGACCAGAGGAAGAGAACCACTTCTTATAGCCAAGCCAAGCAGGTAAAGCTTAGGGTGATGTTTTCCCCAACCCACCCAAAGCCCTGGAGATCCACGGGCACCCCGAACCACACCCGCCAGCACGAGGCCCTCAGAGAAGGCGGGTGGGCAGGAGGCGCCTGGTTGAGCTGCGCACCAAGCGAGCTGGGGAAGTGGACAGTATGTACAGATGCTTCTTTAGTTCTGCAGTCTCACCAGAGCAACTGTTCAAGTAAAGGCAGTGGGGTCCTGCCCTGGCTCTTCCTGCCTTCCCGAGACACCTGCTTCCTCCAGGAGGGAAGGGCCCAGGGCTGCCCCATGTGCCCTGGGGGCTGGAGCCAGGGATCTGGGGTAGGTTTGCTGTAGGGAACTTGAAAGGTCAGAGGCTCTTCCTCGCAGGTGCTGAGGTCCAGATGTGGGTGGGGAGCAGGGACAGGAGACAGGCTATTTCTTGCGGGTGTGCTGCCTTCGGGCCTGTAGTCGCTGTCGAGCCCCTGGGGTCCTGGATCCTGCCCCAATGGAAAAGGAAGGGGCCGCTGATCCTAGAAAGGTTCGACAAGGTCTCATCAGGGCAGCTCTCCCAGAAGACATTTCTAGGGCCTTAGCTCTGGAAAGTCGGGCCAACAGCAGGACTTTCCACGGTGACAGCCCTGTGCAGGAGGGGCTCAGCAAGATGCAAATTCCCAAAAGGTGAGCGAGCTTCCCCAGTGCACGGCTACCCGTGAGGGCTCCTCTGAGTTCTGCTGTCCAGACCCATAGCCTGATGTCCACAGGCCTGAAGGCCAGGAGCCTGCGCCCTACCCAAGCCACTGAAGCCAGCACTCACCAAAAGGCGTGACTCCGACAAAGCCCTGGGTTGGTGTTGAGGGTGTCACAAAAGACAGGCTGCTGCCCACTGTGCCCACACCAGGAGTGGGGGTGCTCTGTCCAAAGGTGGGTGTAGAGGTGCCTAGAAGAGAGACAGCAGAGAATGATCTTGGAGCGAGGTCTCCTCGCTGGCTCCCATAACTCAGCCCCTGGCTCTGTACCCTACACACTCACCTGAATCCCAGCCAGCTCCTGACCCCTCCCCTTCACACTTGCCTCCCCTGCCCCGCAGCCCAGGCAGAGAGCTTCTCTGCTTCCCAGGGAAGCACCTTCCGCCTTCCTCTCCCGAACCCCGTTTCGTTTCCTGACCTAGTCTCTGCCGCCGTTCAGTCCTGCTTTCACTGGGGAAGGGACTGGGCCACTGCCACCCACTCTGCTCTCCCCTGCTGTGGGCGCCCAGCGTCCATGAGGCGGCTCGCCATCCTCCAGCCCACCTCTGACACCTCCTCAAACTCCCTGTGATACTCGTGCCACAGGCCACCCACTGCTATGCCCACCCGGGTCTCTGAAGCTCTCAGTCCACGTGAGGAACCTACCTTGGCAGCTGCAGGGAGGGCACTTACCAAGGACCTCCCTTGACATTCGTTACATTCTCCAGTCCACAAAAGCACACACTAGACCCCTTTCACTCACGTTGTCCAGAATGACTGCCCGGAGGCCCTCCCTGCCCCGTCTGCTGAACACAGTCCTCGTCACCGAAGATGTCACATGCTCTCAGGATCGAAGCTCACCTTCCACACAGTAACTAAGACCACGATGTCTGCGTAAGCTTCCACCTTCCTCTCTGCCTTTCTACACCTCGCACTCCTTCAGGCTTGGGCTTTCCCTGCGGGGTTCTCACTCTCACCTGCGCTCCCAGCTCATGACATAAACACCTCTGCTCGCAGGTCACATCCTCCAATGCTGGGAAGGCACCACATGGGCCCGCCCTGTGATGCTCACCTCGGAACACAGGGTTGCTATCGGGCGTGCCGGCCACATTGAAGGCGAATGGTGTGCTCTGGCTGGTTGCGCCCAGGCTGCTCTGAGTCAGGGCCCCACCGAACGGGGCGGTGGTACCGGTGGTCCCACTCTGTCCGGCTCCAAAGCTGAACGCTCCTGAGGTGGAGCTTGTGCCTAGGGCAGCCACACCGAGCCCAAAGCCCCCACTGGTGGTAACCACAGCGCCTGTCGCTCCAAAGGTGAAAGGAGAAGGAGCGGAGGTGCCAAACACGGAGCTACCAGTCCCACTGCTGGAGGTATGGGTGGTAGCTCCGAAGCCCGAGGTGGTGGCCGCACCAAAGGAGAAAACTGCTGTGGTGCTGCCGAAGGCCGGCTGCGTGCTGGCCGAGGCGCCAAACACAGAGGCTGCAACCTTCACACTGCCAAACGCGGACTGTGTGGAGCTGCCAAAGGCAGGTTGGGCTGTGGCTGTGGCTGCAGCCAGAGTTGGCCCCGGGGGTGCAGAGTTCCCGAAAGTGAAGGAGCTGCCAAAGCTGGGGGTAAGGGCAGGCACGGTAGAGCCCTGCTGCTGCCCGTCTGTAGCCCCGAAAGTGGGCTGGGGGTACGGCGGGGGTGGGGCAGGGGGCTTGGAGCCCGAGCTGAAGGGAATGTTGAATGCTGGGGTGGCTGTATGACTGAATGTCAGTGTGGACTGGCTAGTGGTGACCGGAGCTGGGGTTGTGAGGGTGCTGCCAAAGCCACTAAAGCCAGCAGTGGTGGTGCTGGTGCTGGTGCTGCTACTGCCAGCAGCTGTCTGTGCAGCACTGGGAAGGGACTGGCCAAAGCTGGTGATGGCCGTGGACGTGGCGATGGCAGGAGACTTGCCAAACTGGAAAATGGGGGGCACAGCTGGGGTGAAGCTGGCAGCAGAGGCTGGGCGCACTCCGAAGAGGAAAGGCTGAGAAGTGGAGGCCGGCTGAGAGGTGGAGGCCGTGGTGCCAGTCGTGCCGCTCAGGGTGCTGGTCATGCTGTTCGCCCCAAAGCTGAAAGTGAGCTTCAAAGTTGAGTCTGTGGAGGTATTGGCTGTGGAGGCAGAAGCCACCGTGGAGGTGGCAGTGGACAGGGCAGGGAAGAGAGGGGTGGCCGTGACCACAGTAGTGACTGGAGCAGGTGTCGGCTTGAAGAAGGAAGCTGACAAGGGCACAGAGGTAGGCGGCCCCATGCTGTCAAAGATGGGCTTAAAGGTCGGGGTGGCAGTGCTGGCTGTGGTGGGGAGGGTGGCGAGGGAGGAGGCGGGGGCTGTGAGGGAGGTACTAGACGGCAAGAGCCCATCCTTCTCAACTTTAGGCGGCGGCTCAAAAATTGGCTTGAACATGGGCGAAGCAGAAGAGAGGCTCAGAGCGGGAGCAGGGGCAGCAGGGCTGGAAGGCGGAGGGCTCAGCATCTCGAATGGTGAGCTCTGTTTGGGAGCGGGAGCCAGGTTAGGGGGAGTGGAGGCTTTGACAGGTGTCATGGCCTGAGGGGCTGGAGATGGCTTGGTGTCAGTGACGGGGGCTGTAGAGACAGCAGGGGCCAGCCCCAGGAGGGTGGCTGTGGGTTTTGTGTCTGGAGAGGTGCTTGGAAGGGGTCCTGACAGGGAGGAAGGAGGGGCCAGGAGGCTGGGTGTCTTCGGAGGCGTAGGAGCTACAGAGGCTGCCACACCTGTAGGTTCTGGGAAGAAGAGGGAGAAAGGTGAGTTCTGAAGACTTCCACGGGGTGGTACGCAACATGTGTGTGCCCACCCCGAGATACTGCCATGCTGGGGGTCCAAGAGTCCACCAAGAAACTGACCAAGTCCGTGCCACAAACCCGCAAAGGCCACAGGAGACCATCAGACAGTTAGATATGAATAGGGCCAACTGAGCGCCCAGTGCAGAGCTGCGACTGTGAACACGCACGCTCTTGGACGAAGCCCTTGTACAGAGGTTTGCATGTGCTGTGCCGTGAATGTGTGGGCCTACACAACCCTGGTGAAGCAACTGTGGCCTAGGAGCCACAATGCCCTAAGGGCACTGCTACACTCACATGGCCAGCACCCCTCAAAGGCTGTGTCATTCCCACTTCACAGACGACGACCGCAGCCACGAACAGAGCCACCCTCCCCAGCTTTATTTCTGTGAGGCAGGACACTGTCCCTCACACATTCCGATAGGGAACTGAGGAGCAGCACCACCCTCAGGGGCCATAGGCAGGAGGTCTGGACGCACAGCCCCAGGCTCGCCACTGAATACATCACACAGGCCTGGCTCGGCACCTGCTGTACTGCCCACTCACCTGAGGATGACGAGCCTGGGGGGCTCTGCATCTTCTTCAAGCTCTCCAGCAGGGGGTTCTCACTGGGAACCAGC
The DNA here is from genome assembly GCA_004026965.1 of Petromus typicus. Classification (NCBI taxonomy): domain Eukaryota; kingdom Metazoa; phylum Chordata; class Mammalia; order Rodentia; family Petromuridae; genus Petromus; species Petromus typicus. The sequence goes on along the minus strand of PVIR01004823.1, from coordinate 4,796 downwards.
AGGGGTGCTGATGGGGAGGTGGACACCGCAGTAGGCAGGGAGAAAGTGAAAGGCAGCTGCGTGGTGGCCGGGCTCTCAGTGACAGAGCTCGACACAGCATCTACGGAAGGACAAGATGAGACTCCTGTCTCACTTGGGAATTCTTTCCAGACAGCATGGGAAGCTGCGGGCCTCATCTGACTTGCCCAAAAATGTTCCCCCAGTTTGAGCAAATGGCTGAGCAGATTTCTCAACTGAGGAAGAATGAACAGAAAACGAGCACCCGTTCCAAGGTTGTCATTCTATCAAACCAAAGGAGATGAACACACGAAGCCCCTACAGCGTGCCACAGAGCTGCGCTTCTTACCAGCTTTGTCCTCTAGGACTTTGTTAAACCACTGGAGCGAAGCCTTCTTCTCCAGGTCCAGGTCTTCGGCAGTGATGGAATAACCGAGCTCAGGCGGGGGAGGCTGCCGGCAAGAACAAGGACAGGTCAAGCTGATGAGAAGCAACTGCAGGAAACACACATCTAGGCTTTCGCTGACAGAGGTGTACCAGGGTCAGCCGGTCCCCTCGCCTGCAGGGCAGCAGCTGAATCTTCCGTTTCCGCCTCCCAGAGCTGCCAGGTGTAGACGGGGACGCCCATGAGTCCTGCTGCTTGCAGGTGGTCGGCTCCGCAACTAAAGAGAAAGAGAGGTGCTGCCTTCCTTCCTTCTCCTAGGGATGGAGTTTGTCAGGCGTTTGGTTTAGTTTTTGAGACAAGGCCTTGCTATGCAGTTTGGGCTGGCCTTGAGCTCACTATGCAGTTCAGGCTGGCCTTGAGTTAATTCACTGATCCTCTAGCCTCCGTCTCCCCTCAACGTCCTGTCCTAAGTACTGGGATTACAAGCACATGCTATCATGCCGAGCTTTGGTTTTTTAAGAGTTGTCACTGGGTCTCTGAAAAGATTTTTCTCTCTCATAAAGATTACCCCAGCTGGGGTAACCTGGACGGTATTTGCAAGATTATTCCCAACAGTCAAGAGGAAATAAAGGAAAAACAGCTCTAAATGTGAGCATCCGCCTGCTCTCTGTATGGCCCATGCTGGACTGCTCACTGATGCCTCAGGCTAGGCTGCCAGGGCTGACCAGCTACCTGGGCGATGCTTTCTCCCCTCTCCCACCATAACCCCCTGGAGAGCAAGAGTGCTGCTCCACCCATTTTCAATGGAGGAATCTGGATCCCTCAAACCCAACAAGTCCCACCCCGCCAGCAGCACAGCAGCCCTTGTGCTGCTCATCAGCTCACCCCTTTCCCCCTGGGATTCCTTGTCTGTCACCAGCGGAGATGAAGAACTGGAATGATGACATGCTTCCTCTTCTCTATAGAGATTTTGAAAGGCAGAATTCAGTTCAGAAAGACTTTAGAACCTCAGCACTGGATAAACAGTGCCTTATCCTCTCCTTCCTACTGAGGGGCCTTGGCTCGTCAGTATGTAGGACAAAAAAGGTCAAAAGAAAATGCCTTCAAAAATGAGGCCAGGGAAAACCTCTTGAGAGCAAAGCATAAACCTTCAAAACCTTATAATCTGCCAAGTCTGGAGAGTTCTAGGCTCAGATGTGACCCTGGAAAGGGCAGAGATACAATGCCACAAAGCACCCAGGCCAGGGCTGAGGGCTCCTGTCCGCAGACAACCCACCATGCAACCCAGCCAGCCCACTGGGGCAGGAGGCACGAGCAGGGCCTCTGCAGGAAGGAGGGCGGTTCTGGGCCCTTCACGGCCCTTCTCCAGCTCTGGAGCCCTCTCACTCACAAAGTCACACAAAGCTCAAGAACTGGGTCCTTCCCTTTCTCCTATCTCACTCGTCCACTCAGCCGATGATACAAGGAAGACATGCTGTCACCTTGTCTTCTTGGCCGGCCTCTCCGGGGTCTGGGAGCGGGAGGAGGCAGGGCTAGAGAAGGGGGAGGAAGTGGGTCCGTTCCTCTTCCGAAGCTAGAAGTTAAGAGAGACAGGACTGAACCTCCTGGAAATGAGCATCCAACCCATGATTGTCATTCTGTGGTCTATCAGTGCACAGAAAGTTTCTTTTGAAGTGATTTAAGAAAATCTTTATGAAGAAAGATCGTTGAAAAGCCAAGTGTGGGGGCACTTGCCTGAAATCCCAGCATTTGGGAGACTGAGGCAGGAGGATAGCAGCAAGTTAGAGGCCAGCCTGAATAACAGGAAGGCTCTGTCACAAGACAAAAAGAAATACTCCTGAAAACAGCCAACTGCCACGATTAATTACGGCAGCAAAACAAGAGTCTAGAGAAGCAGTGGAACGTTCATTAACTGGCCTAGAAGGAACAAATGCACTCTGCTGTAGGCTGGAAGTGGGCTGTTACACTGACTTACTTTTTTTTTTTTTTTTTTGTGGTACCTGGGACTGAACTTGGGCCCTTGTGTTTTCAAGGTAGGCGCAGTCCCACCCTGGCCCTAGCAAACACTGAACTAGCAAACAGATCACACCTGTAATCCCAGCCCTCGGGAGGCAGAGGCAGAAGGATTGCTGTGAGTTCAAGGCTGAACTCAGGGCCAAAAACCTGAACTACAAAAAGTGAGCCCCTATCAAAAAAAAAAAAAAATCCATCTTTTTTTTTTTTTTCTCCAACAGCGTGAAGAAAGGGAAGTAGAAGCATTATAGGCTTTAAAAGCCTAAGGGACAAATGTGATCAATTTTGGTTCCCAGTTCAAAATAACTGCAATAAAATAATTTTTGTAATAACAAATTTCACCATAGTTATGCTTAAGAGGTAAATGGCATTATGATTATTAAAAAGTAAGTTTTCAACAATTAAAAAACTAAAGGAAGGAAAAGTAGCTCAGGACTAGGTGTGAGAAAACACTTAGGGCAGGGTCTGTTTCCTTGAGTTAGCAGGATGATGTGGCTGCCAGAAAAGCTGTTATGCTCCTAGTTTAAAATGTACAGATGAAATGACATGTTTGCAATTTGCTTTACAATATAAGAGCACAAGCAAATTAGGGGAACTGACGGAACAAAATTAAGATGATGTGGAAGGGGACTTTGCAGGCAGCCTCACAGAGCGAGCGTCAAAGCCAAGACGGCTTCAGAGCCCTTGCTGTCTCACCCCACAGCCAACACTTCTGTGTCCTGTCAGCCGAGAGCCAACCCCAGCATCAGACAAGGTGGTTGGTATTCCCGTTTATCAGTTCAAGGTGCCAGAGCCCGCACCCACAGCAGAGTTGTCCCTGTACCTGTGTGAGGCCGCGGCTGGAGCTGTAAGAGCTGGTGATGGCGTTGCGGCTGGAGCTGAGGATGCCACCTGTGCACGTGCTGGTCAGCGAGCTCACGGAAGAGGTGCGTGAGCGTTTATTCGAGTGGTCATCTGAACTCTGGGAAGTAAGACCTCGCTTCAAGGTGCCAGGCCTAACAAAGGGGAAAGTCCGACGTATTACAGAAGGCAATGTTTCCTAAAAAGTATTTTTTCATACATTTTAGATATATATGATAACATTCATCATATTGTACCTATACATGCTGGTTTTTTCCCCAACCCTTCCCTTCTCTTTGATGCCTCTTCTCTCTTCCTTACTTACAAAAGCTTTGTTCTCATTTTTTTCTTTTCTCTCTTTTCCTTTCCTTTCCTCCTTCCTTAGTTTCCATTTAACATTCTCTTCCTATTTCACAACATCTACTACACATTTTGGTGAAAGCTGTGACAGAAGATGTCATCCTGATTACGGTGCCCTTCTTAGTGAGCCGTCTGCACTAACAACCTGGCTAAATCATGAGAGTCAGGGGAAGGCTCAAATGCATAGATGTGACTCCACATACAGCAGTGTAGAAAACGCACCCTAATCTACGCTGACAGTAAACAGACCAGTGGATACCTGGGGTGGGCAGGCAGAATGTTTGGTAGCCAAGGTACGAATGTTTGGTACCAACACCATGATGGTAGTGAGGGCTTCAAAGGTGCAAATATGGCAAAACTTAAGTCTGTATTTCAAACAGGTAGTTTATAGTTCATTAGTTATATTATAATAAAGTTATTTTTTAAAATTAGAGTAAGAGAAAGCCACTATTATTCTGAAGCCTCCAACAGAAACAAACTCGCCACACATCCTTCCTGCTACAGTACAGTCAGTTGGGGTATTTCAATCATGTTACTGCAAAGAAAAATGTGAAAAGGAACAAGACACTTAACTGTAGCAATTACTTAAGACATTCCTCTGATTTCAAAGATGTGAATTTGAATTAATTAGGCAATGAAAAAAGCAAAAAGGAAAATATACAGGGCAACACCCATGATTTTTCCCCTCTCCCAAACAGGGGCTACTTCACCATGGACTCACACTTACTTAGGCACAAAAGAAGCAGGGACTCCATTGGCCACGAGGGGCTCAAATGCCGAATGTCCACTCCCACTGCTATCATGGCGCCTAGATAAATCAAAACCTTCTCAGTGAGACAACATGACTTTCCCTGCTTAAAGCATATTCATCTACTTTTGAGAAGTTTCAAATTCCTTCTGAAAGGTAAATCTAAGATTGCCTAGTAATGAGAACAGTAAGAAAATATTTCAAGATCTTTGAAATATATCAATTTTCTTATTTGCTACCTTGATGTTAAGAGTATTACAATCATAAAATTAATACTTCCCAAATTTAAAAAAAAAAATTAGGGACCAATCCACACCTCACAGTGCCCCAAAGGGTAATATGCCAAGTCTGTTAGGATAACACTACGTATCAATATGATAACATTCATCATATTGTACCTATACATGCTGGTTTTTTCCCCAACCCTTCCCTTCTCTTTGATGCCTCTTCTCT
>PVIR01004822.1:63683-76267 GCA_004026965.1 Petromus typicus | reverse complement strand
CAGTAGTCTCAGTTCTCTAACTCTGTTCTTCTTCTTCAATATGGTGTCAAACATTCTGGGTATAACAGATTTTCAGAAGTCCTCGTCTACTTTTTCTACTCTTAGGTCTCTCTCCATCTGTTTCAAGTGACTGACTTTTCTTGTAGTTCTGGGTCACATTTTCCTCCTTCATATTACTAGTGAATTTTTTGCATGCTATAAGTTGTATATATTAGTGTCCAATGTATAGATTATGTTTTATCCCTTTACAAAGTACTGACATGTGTTTTGGCAAGTAGTTAATCTAATTTTGGGTAGAATGATATGTTCATGACCTTTTCTAAGGGGCTGTTGGAGTCTGCACTGCTCCTTACGCTAGTTCAGCCCTACACGATGGTACAAGGGGCTCACGTGTGCAGCATGATCTCACTGTTTAGTCAAAATGCTAGTGTCTCCTACTCGAGTGTGGACTCTGAAGGCTGTGCCTTACATCAAATCCTGGTAGTTGTTCTTTGCTTGATTTTGTGGAGTTTTATCCTAATACGCACAGCATACATTGCAGTCAAAGACTCCATGGCAGATTTAATAGGGTTCCTTCTCTGAAGCGCTCTGTCCTGTCTACTTCTCTGCCCACCATCTCCAGCCATCCAGCCTCCCTGAGCTGTAACCTGTGTTTCACCAAAAGCTCTGTTGTGGTCCTGTGGAGAAGACCAGGGCTGATCTACAGACGGCCCTGAAGAGTAGGCAAGACCCTCAGCTCTTCCTGGGACATCTCCTGATGATATTGTGAAAGGGAAATCCTCCTGTGGGAAGAACTTCAAGCAGTACAACTGGTTGCACATTTTACTTGGAGAGAGAAACAGGCAGAAGTGTGACTGTAAGTTGATTCATCAACTGAAGCGAAGATGTGGATGAACGGCCGGGGCTTAAGGAAAACTCGACTGGAAAATTGGGGATGAAGAAAATGCCAAAGACATATATGGACATATGTCAACACGGACGCACGTCCCCAGTAAGTGGTGCCAGTAAGGAGATTATATTTAGAAAAGTATTATAATATCATTTAAACTTTTTAAATGATTTAAAGTTATTTAAAATGATTATTTTAAAAAGTACCTTTTAAAACAGGAAGCTGGCGGTAAGCTGCCAGCTTTGGCTGAAATATATTTTCCATTATGACCCGTTCCATGAAAAATAAGTCCTGAAGAAACTTGTCAGACTTTAATATTGCATCTGCATGGTCTTCGTCATCTTCATGGACTTTAGTCAGAATTACATTTTCTATATCCATTAGAGAACTGGTTTCACTATCTGTTAAATACAAACATAACACGAGGACAGAATATTTGATAATACTATACAGATCATGGTTTTATTTTCAGCACTTAGAATCCAACCTAGGGTTTTCACACTGAGCTACATCCTCAGCCATTTTTTATTTCTTTAATTTTGAGACAGAGTCTCACAAATCAGTACATTTCCCAGGCTGGGCTTAACCATGACATTCTCCTGCTTCAGCCTCCCAAGTGCTGGGATTATAGGTATGCGCCACCACACTGGCAACAATTCAAATTTCTAATCTTACAGTGGGCAGCTTGGCGGGCTACCACAGGTCACTGGGCTAAAGACCAAAGTGCTCATGGGGCTTTTCTCCTTTGCAGAAGCCCTAGAGAATCCTTTGTTTCCTTGACTTTTCTTGGTGGCTCCCGCAGTCTTTCCTCTGTCTCAATCAGGTGCACAACAAAGAAAACCCCTACCAGAGGGAAGAGACAGCTACAAAAAGGGAAAAAACTTTACAGCTACTCCTCAAAGGGATAGTTTCTAGAATACATAAAAAAACTAAAAGATAATTAGGCCTCTCAATTTAAAAACCACTATTAAAAATGGGTATCTGATATGATAGACACTTCTTGGGTGAAGAAATACAAACAGCAGTAAATACATGAAAAAATGTTTAACACCCCTGATCATTCAAGAGATGCAGATGAAAACAACACTGAGAGATTTCGTCTCACTCCAGAAAGAATAGCTGCTATGCTATCAAGAAATCAATCAATAACAAATGTTGGTGGGGCTGCAGGGAAAAAGGAGCCTTTTGCCTTTGTGGATGGGATGTAGACTGGTGAAACCACTGTGGAAATTGGTGTGGAGAGTCCTCAGAAAACTAGCATTACACTTGACCCTGCTATTTCTCTGCTGGGTATATTCACAAAAAAATTAAAAGCATCATACACAAAAAAAGTCGATCATACTACAGTGACATATGCGCACCCCTGTTTATCGTGGCATAGTTTACAATAGCTAAATCTTGGAAACAACCCAAAAGTCCACCAATTAGTGAGTGGATAAGTAAAATGTGGTGGTTTTTTTTCCTATGAAATGAAATATTACACAGCCATAAAGAAAAATAAACGAGACATTTATAGCAAAATGGATGCACCTTCAGGCCATACTCATAAGTGAAATAAATAAGACACAGAGGAGTAAATATTCTTTCTCTATTGTGAGAAACCGAAGGTGAAAATAAGATGTATTATATGATAAGTATTGTGAAATATGAAGAAAATGTTCAAAGAGGAGGGGGAAATAGGGGCGGGGGAAAGCAAAGAAGGGAAAGAAGAAATTGGATGGTAAAAAGGATAAAACAGGAACAAAGCCTATAGACATAGAGTTGAAGGGAGGACGGGGGATGGGCAGAAATGGCGAATCAAAATTTATCATGTGCAGGTACAAATTCTCAGTGAGGAATGTGATCATAATGAGAACCTAAAATGTACCAATAAACACAATAAAGGAAAAGGAATAGTTAAAGACATCGGACCACAGTGATGTTCGCATGTTCGCACACCCACGTTTACAGCAGTGTAATTTGTAACAGCTAAATCTTGGAAATGATCCACATGTCTTTCAACAGAAGAATGGATTTTTTAAATGCAGTGTTTGTACACAATGGAATACTACTTTGCCATAAAAATGATGAAATTGAACTACTTTTTGGAAAATGGATGCACGTTCAGACCATAGTGTTAAGTGAAGTAACTTAGACACACAAGCTCAAATATCACATGGTGTCCTTATGTTTTATACATAAAACTCATTGTATGTAACAAAAAAAGTATGTAACAAAAGACAGGTAACAGGAAAAGAGAGGAAAAAATAAAAGTTATTGTAATCAAATGCAAACAAAGTATGTAAAAGTACAGTCACATTTAGTGTAATTGCCGTATATGTTTTTTAGCCTGTTAGTCTGGTTTGCAGTCTGTATATATGATAATTAACGTTATAAGGTTAATTAAATGAATATGATACTGGAAAAATACAAGGGGGCTGAGAAATGTGTTCCGCACATGTACCAACACCCCCCAGTGACTGTGGCCATTACACACCACGGATGAGTGTTAATAAAAGTCAAAAGATGAAAAAAGAATGACAGACACCACCACAACAAAAAAAAAGACGGTGACACTGCGTCTCTCAGAACTTACTGACTGCCGTTACCTCTGTCTTCCAGACAACTGTGTGTCCTTGTGTCTGGCTGGGTGCACTCAGAGAGCCCAGGACACCCCCATCCAAAGCTCCCGCCAGAGCCCGGGGTGTGTACAAACTTGGGGCCGCACTGCCCTTCCTACCTGCACCACTTAGGAAACTCTTGCCTTAACAATGTTACGATCTCCAGTTCCATCAAGATAGTTCTCCCTATTCCCCCAATAAGTCCAACGAGGAACATTGGGGATTGTGAGGAAAGCAACCCCCAGAAGCACTGAGGCCTTGGGAGCCATGGTAACAGGGCTGCAGCTCAGACACAGAGCTGCAGGAGCCACCGACCCGTGAGAAGGCGGTTTCCATTCTGTGGTGTCAGGGAGGCCCCACAGGAATCAGTAAGGAGCAGTCCTTCCTTCCAGACTTGGAACTGTCACAGGAAGGAGAAGCCACATACTGCTCAGCCAGAACGAGGGCACCCCTCCTGCGGGTGCCAGCAGAGGCAGGGGGACTCCTGGCTGCTACTTCCACTCCGCAGTCGAGGGAAGGATCCCACCTTGTCCTGCACAGCTGTGTGAAATGTAGTCGCTAACATGGGCAGGTGTAAAAGGTCGTATAGCTAGACGAAGGTATCTAACCCAAAGAAACAGAGAGAAAAGGACAACAAAGACCAAGTGAAGAAGCAACAGAGAAAATCTCTGAAAACTCTTGACAAGTGTAAGAGCAGAAATAAAACATCCAGTTAAGAGTTTGAGTCAGTACACAAGAGAGACAGTACTATTTCTAGGTAAAGGTTGTGCTTCTGATGTTCTATGAGAAAGAAAATGTTGGCACTGCCAAAAAAAGAACTTAAAATGCCACGGGAAAATATCAGTCAGGAACTGTAAGGATGGAATCTTACTTCTGTCCGAAGCGGTCCCTGGCAGTCTCTGGTCCCGGTCTTTAGGAAGGACATTCGCTTTGCTACTTGAGTTGATCACAGATCGTTTCACTGCTAACGATGAGAGTTCTAGCGCATTGTAAGAATCAAACAGATCCCACGTTGTGGCCATTATGCCTGAAGAGACAGAAAGGTGAGAATTATTTTAAACCAAATCCTAATATTTTAGGCTTATACAAAACCCACCACAGTAAACTCTAAGACTATCTTCCTTCATCTAAGACACACGGCAGGAAGTGGGTGAAAATGGCGAAGAATCAGTTCATGAAGCTCCATCCAAAGGCCCTCAGTCGTCACACTGCTGGCCTCTCCTGTGCTCTGGCCATTCAGCCTCCGCTCCTCTGACCTTGCAGGCCTTCTCTTCCCAGCACTGGCCCACACCATGTCATGTATCTGCCGTGGGCCAGGTGCTCTAGGATCTCAGACCTTGGGACTAACACAACTTGCAGGATTACATATGCGGTCAACATACAACACGCTATATTCTCCAGACCTATCTGTTTATAATCACGTGATTGAATTTGAGCTGGAAAAAGTCCCCATATTTTTGTGAAAAGACTGTACTTCTTGAGAAAGTGATGGGTTCCATTTTCAGGAAACATACAGTGGTATAAATTTTATTCCACTTCCTAAATTTCTGTTTCAGCTAGCTAAGTTGATTCAATAAATATTGGCAACATTATTTATCTTCAAGTAATCTATAAAGTTGACAAGCCCTTTCATTTGTTCATAACTCTTACAGCAATTCTTTTTATCAGCGATCATAGAACAATGTATTCTGATGTTAAACATACCAGATTTTCAGTTAAAGAGCAGTATTTTATTTTTTTAGGTTTTGTTTTTGATGAGATCGGGTGCGTTCAGGGTGGTATGGCCATAGGCTTGTTTTGTTTCTTGAGACAGGGTCTCGCTTTGTAGTTCATGCTGGCCCTGAACTTTGTAGCCCAGGCCAGCCTCAAACTCAAGGCAATCCTCCTGCTTCTGTTTCCGAAGTTCTGGTATTACAGGTGTGAGCCATCACACCCAGCCAAAGGGCAGTATTTTAATGATGAATTTTTTAAACACTGAAACAGAATCTGGACCTATCAGTGCAGCGACCTGATTGCTAGAATTGTCACATTTGTAGCCTGACATTAAGGAGTGCTGGTAGCTCATGTTTTCCACAGTAATTTGTCTTGGAGCAGCTTTTGTGCAGCTTTTCACCTTGTGAGACAAGTGAAAACAAGTGTTTTGCATCAGTTCTTTAGGGAACCCCAGGGTGGTCTGGACTATTCTCAGTTCCTTGAGGATAATATGTGTTCTGCTCCTTCCAGGACTAAAGCAGAAGGTCTCACATCAGGAAGCTGGCCCACAGTTTTGTTTTGTTTTGTTTTGTTTTGAGACAGGGTCTCGCTTTGTGGTTCAGGCTGGCCCTGAGCTCAGCCTCCAACTCACATCACAGCAATCCTCCTGCCTCTGCCTCCCGAGTGCTGGGATGACAGGCGTGAGCCACCACGCCCGGCACTGTGGTATGTGGTACTGGTTGCTGCTGGGGTGAGTCTCCACACCCAGTATGGTATGTGGTTACCGGGGATCAAACCCGGGTCCTTGCGCTTGCAAGACAGGCACTGGAACCACTGAGCTATGTCCCCGGCCCACGGCCCACAGTTTTTAAAACCACCACCACACCAGAAATCGGGCGGGGAAGAAATGAGCAATTCTAGGTTGGCTCCCCTGCTTCAGCTCCTGCTTAGCTGACGTAGACCTCTGACTATTTTCCAGATTCTGACACAGTTGGTTCTGAAAGTGTTGGTTTAGGTTTTTGGACATTTCTGAGGAAGGACATAGTGCTGGAACCAGCTATTCTGTTATTATTGCTAGTACCATCCCACATTTACTGTTTTTTTTTCTGGATGTTCTTGAGTATCTGCTACAGCCTAGAACATCCCCCAAGACCTGTGCTTTAAAGGCTCGGGCCCCGCCTCTGACTCTATGGGGAAGTGGGGGACCTGTTGAAAGCCCAATGGAGGAAATGGGGTCCTGTGAGGGTGCCCTGGAGAGGACACGGGGGCCCCTCCACCTCTGCTGTCCAGCTGCTGCGGGAGGACAGACCCCCCTGTGCCACATGACCTGGAGGTGCCCAGAGTGACAAGCCAAGTGGTCATGGGCTGAAGCCTCTACGACCATGAGGCAGACTAAATATGCACCCTTATCCACTGATCATTTTCAGAGTTTCGTCACATGGCAGAAAGCTATTCATCGTAAACAGACGCTAATATTAACTAAAATAATTTGATCTGTTCACATCTTACTGCCATGGTTGGAACAGAGAAAGCAAAGCTAAATAACTACTGCAGCGCTAGTGCCACTTTATAACTCCAATACTTAACGGGGGTGTTTCTAGTAGTTCATATTTAAGCAGAAAGTTTCCTTTTCATATGTTATGAAGAAAGGTCACACTACTTCTTTACAGACAGTTTTATCGAGGATGAGTACTGAATTGTGTTGAATGCTCACCGCGTTGTCATTAGGAAACACTAGGGCAACAGGTCACAGATGTGTATATACCATCTCTTTTCTCTGGTATGAGAATCTGAAGATGTAAATGAGATCTAGAATGTATGATAGATTTTGTGAAATAGAAAATATTCATAGGGCTAGGGGAAAGAAACAAATAGGATCTTAAAAAAAGAGAAAGCATATGGGGGGTGTAGGGTGAATAGGGAAATGGGTAAAAATGAGAACTAACTCATCTCATATACTGGTACAAATTCTCAACGTTGAGTGTGGTCATGACGTGTATATAAAGTGTACCAATAAAGAGTTCAATCTTTAAAAAAAGGAAAAAGCAACATTAGAGCCAGGGACGTAGCTCAGCAGCACCACGACTGCCTGGCGGCTCAAGGTCCTGAGTTTGGTTCCTCCTACTAAAGAAAAGAAAGAAAGAAACATTGATTTTTCTGCCCTGAGTGCTCCCAGTGCTAAGTTTCCAGACCCAGACTGGAACCCTCACCCTCGGTTTCCTGGCTCTCAGCCCGTCAAAAGACCTGGCAGCTTCCTGGAGCTCTAGTTTACAGGGCGCAGGTCGTGGTCCTCGTCAACCTCCATGGTCACGTGAGCAACAGCATATGAAAAATTCTTTTTCTTGCCATGTCACTTTACAGTAGAAATACGTTTGCAGGGATGCATTCGTAGGTGATTAAGTATTGTACAAGCCAGCGGCAATGTCACTAGACAGCCTAGTGGGACCACAACTGTGCATGCAGTCTACCGTTGACCAACATTGCTAGATGCACATAACTACATCTATATCTATATCTAGCTATCACAAAGCATTATACTTTATATGGTATATATCCCATATGTATTTATAAAGACTTGCTGAATAGTTCTGTTTCTCTGGAGAACCAACCAATAAAATTAGTATTATAAATAGGTAGTGTCTCCTCCTTTACCAGGCTTGCCTGCATCAGCAGCGTATCCATAGCAACTCCACATAGTTCCTCCAGTACCCCTTTAGGTCAGTCTAACTATGGTGTCACCAATAAATATCGACAGCCCTGGGTGTTCAGGGCCTTGCTTGCTCAAGTCTCCGACTGCTCAAGCACTGGGCCTCCTGGATCCCTGTATCTGTCTCTTTAACTCTATCTCTGTGTCCCTCTTCTCACATGAGAAGCCACTGCAGGGGTTCCCAGTAGACAATACAGATGCATACCCATATTTCCACTCTCAAGCTCACCCACAAGGTAAGCCACATCTCTGTTGCTAGATAGGAATGAGTGGGAGAATAAAAAGAGATGGAGATGGATATCCTCACTGCTATTCTCCACAAAAAAAGAAAATATTAGGAAAAAATATTGGGGAGGGAGGGAGTATTTAGCTTAGTGATTCTGGTGTCTGCCTTGGAAGCGCAAGGTCCCTACTTCAAACCCTGGTAACTACACCACAGAGCCAGGTATAGTTACAGTATGGCAGCTCACACCTGTAATCCCAGTGCATAGGAGGCAGAGGCAGGAGGATTGCTGTGAGTTTCAGGCTTTCCTGGGCTACGTAGTGAGCGCAGGCCCAGCCTGACTACATAGCAAGACCCTATCTCAAAAGAAAAGGAATAAATATTAGGGAATAAATATGCCCACCTACATGATATCCTTCCATTCTTTTACAAGAAACAATGATTAAACTTTTTTTCTAGAAATTTATCTTTGCTTATAGTTTTTTTGAGAAATAAAGACAAGGGTATACATAACCTTTTTCTGATGCCTCCTTTGGTCACAGACAGTAGACTTTTGCCTAGTAAGTGTTCCCCAGGACATAGTTTCATAATCATGGAGAGGTGGTAAGTACAGCAGTCTACAGCACATGTCCCAGGGTGGGAGCAAGTTATCTTCCTTCTCTTTGCCCATTTCCTTACCTCAACAATGGAGAATGACAGTATCATATGCCTCATAGACTTGTTAAAATTAAATCAGTTAATACATGTGAATACATTCTAATACCTAGAATAGTGTCTGGCTCATTTGAAATGTTACTTGTGATAGCTATTCTTTGTGACCTAATCAGTTTCTATAAATTTTTCATGAACAAAGAATATAGAGATCTGTGATATACTATGCTTAAGAACCAAGACTCATATTCAATCACTGAAATCTGTAGCTTTACTCCTTGTTAGCTTGGATGTCAAAGGCTGATAGCTGTAGACTGCAGAACTCAACTACTACTGCGATTGTCCAAATTATTACTTCTGATCTATACATTTCAAGATTTGTTGACTGACAGACTCAAAAGGACATATACTAGAACATGAAAATTTAGCAAGGAAAATGAAACAAGTTACCTTCGTCTTCCATTACGATCTTATCACACTGCACATCTTTATTTTTTGGTGCTCCATTAAAAGTCTGCATCATCCGTTCCACATATGAATCATTGCCCAGTCTGTTTTTACAAAGGATTTCATATTTCTTATTTCTCTGGCTACAAAAAATGAAGTAGAAGAACTCACCAATGAAAATTAATGAGTATGACACATGTCATCTCTTTTCATTACCTTTTTAAAAAATTACTACCATTAGTATGGTTGTACCAAAATGTGAAGTGAGAGTTCAAAAAAATCTTTAGGAAAAGATCGCATTAAATGATGTCTGAAGGACTCTCTCTCCCTCTCTCTCTCTCTCTGTGTCTCTTTCTCTCTGTCTCTCTCTCCGTCTCTCCCTTTCTCTCTCTCTCCCTCTCTATCTATTGCTGTCTCTCTCTCTGTTTCTCTGTCCCTCTCTGTCTCTCTCTCGCTTTCTCTGAATAGTTCCTCTTCTCCTTTTTTCTACTCTGCTCTTTTGAAAATGACTAAATATTCTATTGTAAACATGCTTTTAGACTCTTTATAAACTATTTTCTCTTCAAGATTCATTTTCTATAATTTAGCCACTTCTGTTTTCTAATTTATTAAGTCTGTATTCAGTTGTCTAACATGATATTCAAACCAGTATATTCAAACCAGTCTTTTTATAGTTATACAAATGTACATTAAAATTCTTTGCCTAACACGAGTCATCAACTTGATAGTTTTAATTCTGTTGTATTTGTTTAAACATTTCATGCACTTTTGTATTCTATACATGATAATTTCATTACTCGGGGTCTAGATCTAGAGTTCATTCTTTCTGTTTATTCTTAGTCAGAATGACTTGTTTTTTATTACTTTGCTGCATTTAGCCAACTTCAATCTGAGGGCATCTTGACAAACTAAACAGGGTACATCTTCCTCCAGAGACTCCTGTTTGCTTTTGAGAGCAGCCAGCAAGGCCTGCTGACCTCTGGCCGGTCCAGGGAACTGCAGTTTTGATGTTGTCCAAGTTGGCATGGCACTCTTGGGCCAAGGTGAGTTGGAATGCCAGGCGGCAGCCATGGCCAGACATCAATTTTCCTTGGTTTGGGTGTTGGCACTGAGACCCACAGCCTCGGGTATGCCCAGGAACTCTGCCACTCAACTGCATCCCCAGTCTCTTCCGCCTTTTGTGGGCTCTTGGAAATTCCCTCACTTCTTACGTCCTGTAAATGTATCTAATCCAGAAGCTGTCGTGCGACATTTTACAGTCCAAATAAGTTTACAATATTTTTTCCTACAGTAGTAATCTTCCAGCTATTATCAGAATTCAGCTCTCTTATCTTACCACAACTTCACACCACTGACCTTGTCTCCCTTCTTCTCTTCAAAGGTTTGCCTCAGTATTAAAGAACATGGTAAAACTGTGGGGTGCTCTTGCAGGGAAATTTCCTACCTTATCAACACTTCCCACAGCATTTGACAGGGCGTGTAAGATCTATCTAGATTTTCACAAGGACACACACACCTATATCCAGTACATCCTAGGAACAAAATATTAGCCGATTTACCACCTGCACTACTGAAGCAGCACAGAGAACTTAAACACACATACGTTACTTTCTCTGCTTCTTCCGATTCTACAGAGACTACAGCTGTCGGCAGGTCAAAGAATCGCAGTGTCTCTGTCTCTCTGAGCAGGATCTCTATGTTCCTCTGCAGGTCTTCTTTGGTCAGGACTGTTTCAGGGGCTGCCCTCATGACTCGCAGGTCTGAAATACAGGACTTAATAAAAATCATTTATGAACTGTTACTGCTCATTTTCCTTCTCTTCTTAGACCCTAAGGTACTGGGATAGATTGTACACTGCTGGTGACTTTCCACGGTGAAGGTGCAGACCGTACTTGAGAGTCTACTCAAACTCTCTGAAACCAGGCAGCACTGGAGAGCGCTCCAGCAGTCTCCTATGCAGCCCGTATGTGTCAAGCCCAGATTCACCTCCTTCCTAGAGTCATCAGGCCAATGGCCCCTCATTATAACTATCCTACAGTATTAATAGGGTTCTAGTATGACTCACTGACCGCACTCCCAAGAAGAACACAGGAGCGAGCATATTTGGTGGATATGGCATGTTCCACTTCTGTAAGCCCTGAACTTAATTTCTATACCTTCTTATAGTATTTTCAGCTTTTGACTTAGACTACAGCCACCTCTGATCACCTTCACTAGCAATGGACATTCTGACTGACAAAAGGACCAAATGGGCTCAATGTCCGTGCGAACAGCACATTGAAAAGGACGGGCCAAAACGTGCACTCTAGTCATTAGTTCAAGACCCTTGGATACGATACTGAGAACACAGTTTTAGCACTGAGTGAACTTGGAATTGGCCATGTGGATGATAAAGAGCCATGATGTGACAGAGATGTCAAAGTTCAGCGTTTCCTGTTAACAGAAAGATGTGAAGTAGAGATCCATGGGGCTCAAAGCTCATGGCCGAAGCTCAAAGAGATTTAGGAAAACAAGACTTTAAAACATAGCTTCAGAGACTACAGTGGTCTCCTCTTAAGGAGGCCTATGCCTGGAAAAAATTCATTCTTCACCACCATAAAAAAAAAAAAACATTTATTTAAAATATATATATGCCAGCCAGTGGCTCACGCCTATAATCCCAGCACTCAGGAGACTGAAGCAAGAGAATCACTGTGAGTTCAAGGCCAGGCTGAGATACATAGCAAGACCCTGTCTCAGAAAAAAAATCATTTGGACCAGCTAAATAATTACAGTATGCTCATTTGTGAATATTGTAGGTATAATTTTAAAATCATGAAAATGATTGCAATAAAATGTTAAATAACAGAACATGATCTACACTATTATGATCTACAACATAATAAAATATTAAGCAAGTGAACAATGTAAGGAAAGAGAAAAGGTTCTAATTGCCAATCCTTTTTACCACTGAGGGATTCTTTTTAAAAAGGTTTTAATTATTACTGTGCAATAATTTCTGAAACTAACATAAAGATGTGACCTCTAAAAGTACTTTTGGCTAAAACAGGATAAGTATTTTAAAAAAGCAAATAAATTATCCACATGGCCTCGATGTGAAGTATAATTCAAACTTCCTATTGGATCAGGGAAGACAATAAGCAATAGAGAAGATAATTGAGAAGTCTAAGAGTGTACAAGGAGGGCCGGGGAGTTAGCTCAGTGGTTCCGGCGCCTGTCTTGCAAGCGCAAGGGCCCGGGTTCGATTCCCCGGTAACCACATAACAATACTGGGTGTGGAGACTCAACCCAGCAGCAACCAGTACCACATACCACAGTGCCGGGCGTGGTGGCTCACGCCTGTAATCCCAGCACTCGGGAGGCAGAGGCAGGAGG
>PVIR01004822.1:0-63583 GCA_004026965.1 Petromus typicus | reverse complement strand
CGGGGCCAGCCTGAACCACAACAGCGAGACCCTGTCTCAAAAAACCTAAAAAAAAAGAGTGTACAAGGAATGCTAGAAATTTTGAGATTTAAAATGTAGGCTACTGATTCTTTGATTTTTTTTTTGACCATTAGATTTAGTTATAATATACCTTAATGGGGCATTGTGGCACCAAGGATGGGCTAATTATAAAATCAAGTAATCTTACATTAGATGCATGTGTTAGTTACTTTTCTCACTGCTGAGACAAAATGCCCAACACCCAAAGTTAGAAAAGGAAAAGTTTACGTGGCTCACAGTTTACAGAGGTTTTAGTCCATAGTCACTACCTCTAAGGCACGATGGCATTGTAGAAGGGCATCCAGGCTACCAGGACACACACCAGTGTGGGGGCACCCTTAATCCCACCCAGAACTAACACCATTTTCTCTATTCAAAACTTCACCTAAGATGCCACATCACATTTACTACAGTACTCTGCTCAAACAGTCTTCAAAAAGAAGAAAAGTCTAAAAACTTTTGTCAGTCTGGATGAACGTAAAGAAACATGATGACTAAATGTGATGTGGCATCTTAGGTGAAGTTTACAGAGTAGAATGTAGAGTTCCATCTTCTTAGGGAGATCAACATTCATTATTTAGAACTGTTCAGACAGGAGATTTGTTTCCGTTCTGTATTTATTCAGTTATTTACAACAGTATAGAGTCATGAGTATTTAGTAATTTGAGTTAAAATACTACACTGGGCTATTTATTTTATGGTTGAAATTGCTATACTTCTGGCCAATGAGAGTTCCTTCTAATGGCTGTGTGTCCCTTTCGCATACCACCCCCCACACACACGTACACACACATTTGTTGGGCTGTTTATTCAAGAACTACTTTACTTTCTTCTTTCTTCTTCTTTCCTGCCCCTCTTATGATCTGAGGTCTAAAATAGCCCCCAAAGCCTCATGTATTTGGAAAATGATTAGATTATGGAGTCTCTAGCTGATTTGCTTGTAGAAGGTGGGGCCTGGTTGGAAAAGGTGTTTCACTGGAGACCTGACAGGAACTGTTTATCTCCCTTTGAGGAGCCGCCTTCTCTGGGCTTCTTGCCTACCACAAGGTGAGCAGCTTTCCTTCTACCACGCCACAGACCATGAAAAGACTGAATCTTCAACACAAGCCTAACAACCTTCTTCTCTTTCAGTTGCAAGTATTTATCTCAGCAATGAAAAACTAAGACTCAGTCATTTTTTTCAAAGATCCTGTCTCTTTGGCTGGAAAAAGAATATTAGAAAACAAGATCTAAGCACTCAGTTATTTCAAACACCTCCCCTTATTTATCCAACATTTTTTTGAGCACTTGAGACAAAAGAAGTATGGTAGTGATTTCCAAATGCTAGCTACATGCGAATTATCAGGGGAGTATCTCTCTGTGTTTGTAAACAGGCTAAGAGATGGCAGGAACCTACAGTGCCACTGGAGACTGTGACATGAGAGCTTAACTGCTTCACAAACGCACAACGACCTCATCAAGGAGGGCATGTGTGTATCACTGTAAAGGAATGAAGATAAAAAGCTCAAAGATGAACGGTACTTTTATTACCTGTAAAACTAGGCAATTTTTCTCGTTTAAAGGACGGTTCATCTAAGTCTTCTGCTAATGACTCCGTTGTTGACATACTTGACTTAGAAAGCACACTGCTGCCCACAGCTGACCTTTAACAATGAACAACAACATCATCATGGATTTAAATGTCTTTATTGACTACATATATATATATATATATATAAATTAGAAAATATTATTTGATGATCAATCAGATATACTATAATTATATCAGCAACATAGATCAAAGGTCATTGATATATTATGTGGAAAAATATTGAGTTGATTATAATGTTCTTGAAATCAAAAGTAATTTAAAATATATTTTAGAATAGAAGAGGTCAAATTTATGTCTAAAGTCATGCAGTATATATTTAAGATAGAAGTTAAAGACCACACCCCAAAGCAGAGCTTTACTGCTCGACCTCTTCACCTCTGTTATGGTTCCTCTCTTACTGTCTCGTCAACGGTTTTCGGTCCCTCAGTCTTATTTCAAGGCATCCTACCATATTCTTGCTTTCATTTATTATGTAGTTTCTGCTCCCTGTTCAGATATCACCCTAAAAACCTGCTTTGTTCAATTTTATGAGTCTTTAAGTTGAATTAAAACACATCTCTGCAGTCAGCAGGAAAGCAACAGACCAACCCCATAATAATTTCCTTCGACATACTGACATTGCTCTGTGAGCATATCTTTTTCAAGTCGAGGTTATTGGAATCTTTTGTTTTACCTGGCATTTCCATGTCTCTTGGCTGCAAATGAAGAGGTTGTACTATGCAAATGAGGAAGCACCGTATGACGGTTGATAGACAGATGTCTGCTGGACTCCTCCTGTGCTCGGAGGTGGGGCTTTCGGGGGCCTGGGACTCTGGGAGGTTATTGCTGCCTGAGGTTGGGAGGCGGGTCTGGGAGAAGGGTTGGATGAGTGCGGCTGGAGCCTTGTTCTATTTCTTCCTGGCTCCTAAGCTTATAAAAAGAATCTTTCCCTCTGTGCTTCCTGACGGCCTCGCTGTGGACTATTTCTCCTCCACCACTCCCCGCTGCCAAGCCTCCTGCCTCACAGCCAGCCAGCCATGGACAGAAAACTCTGAAAACTGTGAACCAAAATAACTCTCTCTTCCTTCCACTTGTGGGTGTCGGGAACTGTGTCTCAGCGATGAGAAAATAACTAGGACAAGCAGCATATAAACGTTCCATATTCTAAAATCACATAGAAATCAATCCTCAGAAGAAAGATCTTCATGAGAGAATGGAGAGGAAAGGAAATCTGTCCCTTCCCATAAAATGTAGCATAAGAGACGCTAAAGAATCTAAGGAAAAATACTAATGGAAATTTGCAATTAATTATAAGAATGTAAATGTGAGCCCTTCTTTTGGTTCCTTGGGAAATCTCACATAAAGTCTTTCAACATCTTACAGATACGCTGGTGTGTGTGGGAGCTCTTTAAGTCACACAGAGCCCTGCACCTAGAATGACACACTCAAGCTGAAAGGCTGTGGACAATCGATATCTGAGTCACGGATGCAACCAGAACACAAATACGACACGCGTGGTATGAAAACCCGCAGGACGGTGGGCTTTACCTCGTGAACTGCCCTATCATGCTGGGATTCACTGTGTTCTGAAACATGCTGTAGGAGCTGAGGAAGTCCGAGCCCGGTGAGCCTTCTTGGGATGACAGCAGTTTGCTTGGCCTTGCTGCATGTGGATCAGGGTTGTAAAGAGGTTTAGGAGTAACATCAATCCCATTTTTATCCAGGACCTGTACAATGGTTATATCAAATAAAATGATTAAAGAAGACAAGGCTTCCAAGCAGTAGGATCTAGAAAACAGGAACAATATTATACACGCATGTCCTGTCCTCAAGGGTGCACGTGACGCGCTGTCTGCGCCCCGTCACCGCACGGGTGGTGGTGAGTCCCGAGCATCTGTCCACATAGGCCTCCGCCTCCCCCTCCAAAGGGGCTGGCCTGAGTTTTTACAGACACTTTAATGTGTATGCTCATTTATTTAAAAAATTATTCACATAAATTTTTTAATACTTTTCCATTTTGAAAAAATATTACCTATAAATAATAAATTTAATTTTATAGGTAAATAAAATTATTTACCTATAAATAATAAATATAAATAATAAAAACTCTTTTTTTTTTTTTTTTGCTGTAGTTGACCCTTCCATGACCTATGTCCACACACCGCCATCTCTGAGACCAGGTCTTCTCAGTCACTGAGTTGCTCAAGCTGAGCTCCAAGTCAAAGCCCTCCTGCATCAGCCTCCTGGAGTGCTAGGGTTGTACACTGCTACAAACTGAATAGCCATTAACTTTCAAAATAGGTTAGAAACTGTATGTTCTAGTGGGTTTGGGTGTTTTCCTACGTGTGTGAAACTATCACTGCAGTTAATCATGACACTTTTTAATCATTTCAAGAAGCCTTGACCCCCGACTCTGCATCTTGTAACTTTTCTCATAGTTGAGACATGACTGCCAATACCCATGAGCTCACAGTCTGGGGAGACCTCAGTCCCTCGTCAGCTGGCTCCCAGGCAGAGCAACATGGCAGCGGGGGTGGTGAGGGAGAAACCGTCCAGGGGTGGCGGCAGTAGCAATCTGCTTTCTTTTATCCCATCCTGGCTACAGAACTTTTGGGTGGTGCCACCCACGCCCAGGGTGGAGCTTGTGTCTTCAGGAAATCTAGTCAGCCACACCCAGAACTAGTGCAGCAATTTAGTGCCATGCACCCCTAATCCCGGTATCAGACCCTCTAGATCCAGCCAGCCCTGAAGAGTGAAAGAGGCTCTGGGGGACAGCAAGATACGAGCCATCATACTACTGCTTTGTGATAGATTTTGAAACTGGGGAAATTTCAGCCATACTGGTGGATTATTCTTTTTCAGAATTCTTTTGGCTATTCTAGGTCCCCTGGATTCCATACAAATTACAGAATCAGTCATCAGGAAGAAACCAGATAGAATTCTGGTAAGAACTATACTAATTCTGCAGATCAGTTTGGGGAATATCACCGTCCTACAAATGTGTTCTGACCCATGAATGTGGGTTACTTTCCACTTACTTAGATACTGCTTCATTTCTGTCAGTAATGTTCTATAACTTTCAGGGTATATATCTTACACTTCATTTATTACATTTATCCCTAAGTACTTTATAGTTTTTGATGCTCTTGGGAAATAGCTTTAATTTTCTTAATGACCATTTGGACAAATATATATATACTGATCATATATACTGCACCCTTACAGAATTTAAAATTAAAACGAGGCTGCATGGAGAGCTCTAACCCAATTTGCTGTCATTCTAGGAAGAGATTAGGGCACACGCTGTGATATCAGGGACATATGTCCATGGAGGAAAGATTATGTGAGGACATAGCAAGAAAGCAGCCACCTGCCAGTCGAGGAGAGAGGCCTCGTGCCGTATCGAGCCAGGCAATGTCTTGGAGCTACAGCCTCGAGAACTGTGAGAAATCTATCTCTGTGGCTTAACCCACCCGGGTGTTAAAATGGTCCTGGCCACGCAGCAGTCACAGTACTTCTTAGGTGTTACTCGGTTCATTTTGCAGTGTTTCCTTGAGGACCTGCATTCCCGCACACAGGGTACACAGGTGGGGCCGGCTTCTTGTGGAGTCTTTGTCTGACTTTGGTCTCAGGGTAGTTCTGGCATCACAGAACAACACAGGAATTGTTTTCACCTCTTACTTTTGGACAAGTTGATAAAGAATTTAGTAGAATCCAACAGGGAAGCTATTCAAGCTTGGGTTTTTCTTTGTGGAGAGTAGTTTTTAAAAAATTATTACTAACTGAAACTCTTCTCCAAGGTACACTGAGATTGTCTATTTCTTCTGGAGTCAGGTCTTACAGGTAGTTTGTGCCTTAGTAGGAGTGTGTCTATTTCAAATAACATCGAATTTGTTAGCCCAGAATTGCTCCTGGTAATCTTTTATATTCTTTTTCATTTCTGTAATGTTAATAGTAAAGCATTCCCTGCCATTTAGGATCCAGGCAGTTTGACTCCTTTTCCTTTTTCTTAGTCAAAGTAACTTCAGGCTTTATTGATCTCCCCAAAGAATCGACTTTTGGCTTCAACGTCTTTCTCTATTGTTTTCATATTCAATATCCCCCTCCAATATTTCCTTTTGATATTTATGTCACTTATGCTATTTGTTTTTCCACCTTCTCAAGTTGAAAAGCTCTACCATCCAATCACTATAAGAGAACAGTATCATTTCTTTTCTCCTGCTTGTGGTGGATGTTTTCTAACGTAGATTTTTAACTTATTAGACACATCGTCTAGAAATCAGTTTGGATTTAAAATTGCTTAATTTGACTAATATATTGAAACATTGTTTCTAGGTAACCCTGTTCAGTTTTTGGATATTATTTTTAAGTATAATAGATCTATTAATATTACAAATACAAAAGTGCATTTTTATAATTATTAACTTATTTCCTGTCGCAATTTAATTAGCCCATCACAGTTTTACTCCCACCAACCCTCTTAACACCATTATTGATGAATATACTACACATGTATCAATTTCTGTGGGGCTTTGTGTATATTATTTTATACAATTGCTTTTCAAAAAGGGAGCAATGTCTGATAATAGTGTTGTTATAGAAACGGAAGGTTTACTTGTTTTGTTTCATACAGATGTTAATTATCATCTCAGTTACTGGTTTTCCATGTGTTCAGCTTTCTTCATTTCTTTTTTTGTTTGGTTGGTTTTCATTTTTGTTTTTGTTTTGTTTTTTCCTGCACCAGCAATCGAACTGAGGACCTTGTGCTTGCAAGGCAGACGTGGCACCACTGAGCTACATCCCTAGCCAACTTCTTTTACTTCTTGCAAGGAGAATCTGCTCCAATACATTCCCACAATTCTTGTTGACCTGGGATAGTATTTCACTTTACTTTTGAATGGTAGCTGTGGTAGATAAAAGATTCCTTTTGGCTTTTGTCCTTCGGGCACTTCTAACACAATCGTGAATCCTCCATTACTCTTATTAGAGTTCCCTAGAAAATGACAAGTTGTTCTCTTGATGCTTCCAACATTTACTTCTTGTCTTCGACATTCAGCATATTCATTGTCTTGAGTGGTCACTTTGCATCCATTCTATCTGGAGCTGAGCTTTCCAGATGATAAATTATTGTTCAGTAAATGTGGGATTGTGTTAGCTTTAGATTAATGTATAAAAAATTGACATCATCGGGGCCGGGGAGTTAGCTCAGTGGTTCCGGCGCCTGTCTTGCAAGCGCAAGGACCCGGGTTCGATTCCCCGGTAACCACATGGAGACCCACACCCAGCAGCAACCAGTACCACATACCACAGTGCCGGGCGTGGTGGCTCACGCCTGTAATCCCAGCACTCGGGAGGGAGGCAGAGGCAGGAGGATTGTGATGTGAGTTGGAGGCTGAGCTCAGGGCCAGCCTGAACCACAAAGCGAGACCCAGTCTCAAAAAAAACCTAAAAAAAAAAAAAAATTGACATCATCAACTTATAAGGTCAAAAAATTTACTTTAGCTCATAGCTAGGGAGGTTTCTGATTTCTAAATCAATGACCACACCGAGCTTCAGTCTGTGGCAGGACGGCACATAGTGGAGGGAGCGTGTGATAGGACAGAGCAGCTCATCCCAGGCCAGAATGCAAGAAAAGAGGAAAAAGAAGAGTCTGCTCTACAGCCACACCGCCCCGAATGTGCCGGCTCTTGCCTGATCTTGGAAGCTAAGCAGGGTTGAGCCCGGTTAGTACTAGGAAGGGAGAAAAGAGTCTGGTCTCCCACAATCCCCTGCAAGGACACAGCCTCGGCGACCTGATGACTTTCCAGGGGGTCCTTTAAAGGGTTCATCACTTTGAAGTAGTGCTTCGGTCTGGACACCAACCCTTCAGCTTACATGACTTTGGGAGACACTCCAAACCCAAACTATAGTGCTCTGTCCCTGGCAACTGAAAACGCATGTCCCTGTCACGGTTACGGTTTTTGTTCTAGAAGTCCCCTAAATCCCTCACGCGCTCAGAGGTGGGACCTCTAGAAGGCGACTGGCTCATGGGGTGCTATAGCTGGCCTGCCATTAGGAGTAGGGCGGCTGGAAGAAGTGGGTCCTGGAGGTGCAGTGTAGCACAGCAGGGCTCCTCTCCCTCCCCACTCCTGCCTTCTCTCTCTGCTTCTTAAGCTACAAAACACAGACTGAAACATCTAAAACATGAGCCAAAATAAACCTCTCCTCTTTTAAGGCGTGAGTGTCAGGTATTATGCGTCAGCCATGAATAAAGTTAAAACACGACGCAAGATGCTTTTTTAAGTCCATTCCAAGGTCCCTCCATGGTTGCAGCTACCCCAGCATCACTGCAAAGCCCAACCTGAGTCTCTCCTCTGAGACTCAGAGCAAACTTTACCATGAGCCTCGGTAGGAAATCAAAAACCAGATTCCACGCTTCCAAGGTGTGATGGAGGGACAGGCTCGGGGTATATCTTGTTTCAAAGAGGGTAACAAAACCTTCACCAAAGACTGCCCTGGAGTCCTAGAGGCAAACCTATATTTCTACACTTTGAGCTGGTGAGCGTTGTGGCAGTTTTGTAGATCCCTGGGGCGTCTTGGGGTGTCTGTCTTACTTTCTTGGCACCAAGTACTGTGCTTGGCTTCTCCTTAGTGGCTCTGATCTCCGGCAGTTCTCCGCTCTGGGACAGCATACTTCAGTGCTGTCCTTTTCTGGCCAAGCCACAGATTTTTGAAATCCTACTCTTCTCGGTTTTCCAAATCCTCCTGCTCTTCTTTTCTTCCTGAATTGCACGTGAATTTGACTATTCGCTACTCACACTGCAGCCCAAAGGTGGCATCTCTGTCCAGTTCCCTCCGTGTGATAAAACTAATGCATCACTTTTACACTCCGCCAACTGCAAAATCTTAGGGCATCAGCCAAACACACTGAGTTCTTGGTCACAGTGTTACAATGATGGACTTTAGTCGGATTTCCAGCAGAATTCTCCTTTCTGTCTGAACCCTTATCAGCGCAGCCTGTGGCGCCTGAACCCTATCTCTTCTTCTGTTCTGAACCTTCAGCCGCATCATAATTCAGCCTCATTTTCTAGGTTCTTTCTAGCTTGCTCCTCCAAACTCCTCCTGCAAACCAACTCCAAAGCCTTCAGTTTACAGGACCTGCTTCCAGAATGAGAGTGCAAGATGAGATTTACAAGGACATCCAGCTGCCTGTGGGCGTCGGAAGTTTCCAGACATATCCCTACACCTATGCTTACTCTCGACTCGACCTGGTTACCAAGAGTCTGCCTTAGACTCTTGAGAAGACGGCTCTTCATTTGCTGTCTGTTCTTTGACTTCCAGAGGCAGGAGTTTAAAAAAATTTTTTAAATCACTTTTTGTTGTTAGAGTGGAAGTTGCTCTTTCTTTAAAATGGTGGCAAATTACACATAAAATTTATCTTAACTGCTTTGTATTTCTAGGGATTTATAATAAGCTTTGAAGTAGGAAATGTGTAACTTCCAATTTTTTTGTTCTTATTCAAGATTGCTTTGTGTATTGGGGGTCTTTTGATATCCCATATGTATTTTAGGGTTAGTTTTCTATTTCTAAAAACATCATTAGGATTTTATCAGGCAGTACGCTATATCTTCTCTTGGCTCCTACAAACTCGTCTCAATCAAACGTCTGAACATGAAAGTCTTCCACTCCACAAAGGTTGCCTTCCACATATTGGTGTCTACTTATTTTTTTATATATTGTTTATAGTTGTCAGTGTACAATCTGAATAAATTTATCCTTAAATATTTTATTATTTTAAAAAGTTTTTGCTCTTGATGTTATAGTAAATTCTTCGAATTACTCATTATGATGCAATTTCTCTTTATATGTTGATTTCCTTCTATCTTACAAAAGCAGAATTGGGATTATTAGTTTATTTCTTTCTCCGTGTGTGTGTGTGTGTGTGTGTGTGTGTGTGTCCTTTAGAGATTTCTACAAAAGTTCCTGCTATCTCTGAATAGAGATAATTTTACTTTTTCCTTTCCAATTTGGAAACCTTTGATTTCCTTTTCATACCTAATTGCTCTGGCTAGTACTCACAGTGTGTGAAACAGAGGCAGCATGAGCAGATAATCTCTAGTCGTTCATGTGTATATATGTGTGTGTATGTGCAGAGAGATCTTATACAATACACATACAAATACACAGGGTTCACATATCAGTCTTTGTATCAATATATATTTTCTTTTCTTGTGGGTAAATATCTATAGGTAGAATAATAGTATAATAGATGTTTGTTCAATATTTAATAACCTGACAATTTATTTGCTATTTTCCATGTCTACTCTCAGAGTATTAAACATTTTAGTTCCTATACAAGTTGCAAATACTCAGTATTGTCAGTCTTTAACTTCAGCCATCCTCACAGATGCTTTGGAGTATTTAATTATTTTAATTTGCATTTCCCTAATGATTGACTTCAATCATCTTTCCATGTCTCTACTTGCCATCTGTATATCAGCATGGTGATGCTATTGTTCAAGTACTTTGCTCATTTTTAAAAACTAGGTTAACTTAATATTGTTGTTTTAAAAGCACTTTAGCTATTTACAAGTTTATGTAGTTACAAGTTATATAGTGATGAGACTGTAGTTACATAGTTTTAAGTTATATAGTTCATGAGGATATACTTTACAGTATTCCTCAGCAATTCAATGTCTTCTCAAGGGTAGAAGTTGCAATCTTTATGAAATCTAATTTATCAATTTCATTTTTTACAGACTATACTTTTACTCTCAAAAAATATTGCCTTGACCAATGTTATTATATATACATATGTATATATAAAATGTACTTTTCTGCACGTTATGCTTTGACTAAAAGCTCTTAAAAGTCTGACTTTATCAGTTTCGAATTTATGACAACTCATTTTATAACACTACAATGCTATATTGCTGAAAATCAGATAAAATAATGCACTAGCTGTAATATTTTTATAAACAGCTGTATATAAGGTCATGACTCGACTTTCTTTATTCTGCTTCTACACTATTGTTCTCAGTAATGAGTTTTAGGAGCCAATCGCCAGTACCACACTGCAAGGAATGTGATGTGACTCTCTAAAAGCTGTACGACATTTTCTATCTTTAAAACAGTCAAGTTTTTCATGATGTCACTTTAAGAATAAACTCAGAATTCTAAAGAACATTACCTGTATTATCTTACTGCTGCCAATGTTCACTTTTTCAGTCATTTTCATCTCTGGTAGAATAAGTAAGTTTCTTGATATAGCCATTCTGCTTTGGGCTGCACTACCATATCCTTTCTTCGGAGCATCTTTTGTTTTTTCAGTAAAACTAATAGACTTCTTTGTCTGTATGACATCATTCCTATGTAAGGAAAATACAATAGAATTCAGAGGATCCAGAACTGAAAAGAAAGCCAACCAATGATAAAAAGGAAAGTTTTCACTTAAAAATGTGTAAATAATCTACACACATAGCATGAAATAATAGTGCTTTGAGAGATCACTTTGGGTAACATAGTTTTGGAGGGTTTATCTGAGTATGTCAGAAAAACATACTTCCTTGTCACAACAACCCTAGTCACAAAGACCTCCAGTCTGCTACTGGCAGCATTTCATGTCAAGTCACGGAGGCTGACAGGGAAATAAATATTCCCACCATCATTGAGATTTGACATCAGCAGTAAAATTAAAAGTCTATGTGAGTTTCTCTGGGCCTGAACTTTTTTATTTATAAGACAGAGATAACAACTGTACTTAAGTAACAGGTTATTTTGAGGATTAAAGGAATTAATTTATATATTATAGTGAGGAAATGCCTATCATGTTAAGGACAAATAAGTGTATTGTGCAGATACCTAGGCAGATTTAAACATGAGTAAAAATCTGGGAAAGAATAACATGTTCATGGCTGAACAAACTATGTAATAAGTTTTAATAAGAAGAGAAGTATGAAGCTATATATACCTTGCATTAGAATATACTTTTATTTTTGGATTTATTCTGTAAGCTCTATAAGATAGGACCTATCTTGCTTTTTATTTTATTCACTCTAAAACTTTGTACTATAGATGTTTATAAAATAAGGATGATCTTTCCTTGGATCACAGAAATGAAATATGCTTACAAAGAAAGTATTTTCAATAATACTTTTATATTTACATCCTAAATGATTACATAAAAATAAGGTACTTTTAAATGACAAAAATCAACCCACATTTTATATTTTTTTCTGCATAGCATTTATTATTATCGTACATTTTGTTTTCTGCTTTCTCTTCCTCCATAGACTGTGAACGTGTTCATGACAAGAGCTCTCATTCATGACACACAGTAGTGCCCAGTGTATCAAAGGTACTAAATATTTTTTAATTAAATGAGAAAATGAATTCTCTTCATATCCTATCTTCAATTTATATTTATGTTAAGTACCCAACCCTATCCTCCTTTCTCTAGTTTCTAAAGATTTTACCAACATCATAACAAAAAATATCAAAAAGTATCACATAAAAACTCCAGATTATTTTTTCTTCCATCTTTAAATTCTTCTCCTGGCTCCTGCAACTGGTTTCAATACATTTTTTTTTCATTCTTTCAGGAAGAGGTGTCAATTTTATCCACATCAGTCTTTTAGCTGCACCGGAGACTGTTTCTTACTGTTTACTCAGGAACTCTGCTCCATCAGTAATTTCAGGTCTACTATTTTTATTCCACCATGAGCATAAAAGTATGCCCCAGTCATCCTCTCAAAGTAAACATATTCCCTTTCGCCACGTCTCCCTCTGTTATTTTATGTCTTCTTTCTTTTATAGTCCAATTTCCTAAGATATTAGTCAAGAATATTTTTCGTGAACGGGTGGTTGTGCTGGAAGTCTCACACAGGGCCGCACGACAGGCCAGGGCCCGTCGCCACCTACACCCCAGGCCTGTCCGCTTCTGTATAACTCATATTTGCTCCCTGGCTCAATACACTCTAGCTCCACCCACTCCTACTACATAGAATCTACTTCGTCCATCCCTTCAAATTGTTGAATCCAAGATATCCTTTTAAATACTCATTTTTGTAGCACCTGAAAATTGACTATTTCCCACTCTTAAAATTGACTTTTCAAAATGATTTCTATTACACATTTCCTATGCTTCAGCCTCATTGAGATGCCTAACTAACAGACCTTTCCACTTTGTACCAATTAACCTTTAGACTTCTGCTCTTCTCTAGTTATCAGAATCAACAATTTATCGGTTGAATCACTCTTTTGCCATTACTTTCAACTTTTATTTTCTTTCTCCTGACCTGATGGCTAACTGTCCTTATAAAATTCAATCCTGCCCTTTGTCTCCATTCTTATTATCCTTCTTTAGAAATTTCACCCAGGCTCAGATCGCAGTTGTCTGCCCCTTCACTCTATGGTCCTTGGGAAAATTCAGCAAAATCTATAGCATCAATGGCCAAGGGCGACCACTAATTATATCATCTTGATTGGATTAAGAAACACCAGGAGGCTGTTAGAGCACACTTCTGAGTACGACTAGGTGGGTCACGGGGCTGTGACCTTAGGTGCTGTTGTGACCCTGGCCCTTCCTGTCTGGCACTGTTTACCTGCTCTGATTTCTGGCTGTTATGAAGTGAGCATCCTGAACTCCCACATCAATTATCCTTCATTTCTGTTATGGCTTTTAAGCGCACATTTTAATCTCTTACCTTCTCTCATGCTCTCTTCCCTGAAATACTAGTCTTATACTCTCTAAATTTTCTATTAACAAACTGTGTTTAGATTCAACCTATGCAGCTACTTGAAACTTAAGAAACCACACTAACCATGATGACAGGTCTCACTTCATTTATCTCTCACTTAATCTGGGTCCTCACTGTGACAAAAGTCTGTCCTTCCTTCAGGCTTTACTACTCTAAGGTCACTACTTTACACATCTCTGTTGTCAAATAACGGCACTTGCTCTCTGAAAACAAATTTTAGTTTTAGCTAAATAAATGAGAATCAGATAACTTTTACATCTCCCACCTGTCACACAGATGCACAGCCTGTCTCTATTTTTCTGCTTTCACTGTGTACGAATGATCCAGGGTAACTTTCTACACATGCACTAGATTTTTTTGCTTCTTCAAGAAGCAAGAAATTCTCCTGCATAAAAAATTTCTCTATTGGTTATTTGCTTCAGTATGTAAACATCCTATTATTTGTCTTATCTTAAAAAATTTCTCAACTTCATCTATCATTCCAGTTATCAATTTTTTATTAATTATAGCAATTCATTGGGAAAATGTCTATAGTTATTTTTGCAGTATCTCTCTCTGCATGTACTTATAGAGAACATATACTCTCTTGAACCTATTCTTATTAGGTTTCACTGTTTTATTCCACAAAAAGTAATTATTACCAAGGTCTGGTCACTTTTGCAATACTAATCTAATGCTGATTTAAATATTCTCCTCTTACTTAGCAGCATTTGATCAAGTTTTTCATTCATCTTTTATTTCTTCCCCTCTTCAGTACTGAAGCCCACATATGGTAGGCAGGTCGTCTTCCACTAAGCTATATTCCCAGCCCCCTTTTTAAAACATTTTTAAGATGAAGTCTTGCTAAATTGCCCAAGTTGGTCTTGAACTTGTGATCCTCCTGTCTCAGCCAAGAGAAACACTGATTCTGAAGAGTAAAAACATAACTCAGCTAAGTGGTACAATGAGAATCGAAAAGTCTCCCTGGGGCACAGGTGCCACACCCCTGTTTAGTTAAGATAACCATGCTTAATGCGGGGGAACTTTCTCATCTTTCAGCAGCACTGCGTATTGAACTCAGGGTCTAGAAGACTTCAGCTGTTGGCTGGCACTGAGAGGTTCAGCCACATCCTCATTTCAGCCTTGAATTCCTAGAGAATCGGGTTCAGCACTACAGGTTCCTTCCCACTGGCCCTCACAGCACACTCTCAGGGCAGGGCAGGCCGCTGTATCGCTACACCCAGGTACATTTCTCTGGCTTCCACCTTGTGTCACAACAATGCCAAAGTTATGCCTTGTAACACTGTAGATGCTTCCAGCTTGGACATGGGAATTATGTGTGTGGCGTTCCGTTTTGAACAGTACCTCACCCCTTTACATCATCTTCCCTGTGGAGCTGCATATCATGGGCAAAGGACGAACACCACGTTTTCTAGAGAGCACACGCTGGATCCCCTCTGGGTTGACCTTCTGGTAAACTATTGGAAGACGGCAGTTTGGGCCAATCGGCTGTGGGTCACTCACTGCCCTTCTCCTTTCTGTCCCCACTAAGCCTAAAAAACTCATTCAATGCTATGACTTAAATTCCATCTCAGTGAAAATGACTCTAACTGGACCTTTCTTCTAAACCCTAGCCCGTATGTCCACCGGCCTACTTGGCAAGTCTGTCTGAAACTACACATAGCCAAAACCAAGCTCCCGACATCAGCCTCCACTCCTACCCCCACTCCCACCTCACTTCCTTCTCTGCCAGGGAAGCCCACTTCCCTTGGTCCTTCCTGGTTTTTTTTTTTTAGGTTTTTGGAGACAGGGTCTCGCTTTGTGATTCAGGCTGGCCCTGAGCTCAGCCTCCAACTCACATCACAATCCTCCTGCCTCTGCCTCCCGAGTGCTGGGATTACAGGCGTGAGCCACCACGCCCGGCACTGTGGGATGTGGTACTGGTTGCTGCTGGGCGTGAGTCTCCACGCCCAGTATGGTATGTGGTTACCGGGGAATCGAACCCGGGTCCTTGCGCTTGCGAGACAGGCGCCGGAACCATTGAGCTAACTCCCCGGCCCCTGGTCCTTCCTGGTTTGTTAAAGGGCATTTTATTCCTCAGGTTGGTGAGTGAAAACAATCTCAAATCCTATCTCGATTCCGCACCCTTCTTGTCCTTACCCTGGTGCACGCAGGGCCCTGCTGCTCCCTTGGATCAACTCTGGCCTTTGCACTCTTTTGCTTAACGTTGGTTCCCAGAAGTCTGTCACCCACACAGCCACCACGGTGCCCTGCACCCATCCAGTGAGGCCTCTGGCTCCTCTTGACTCATCCCCTCCGGCACTCTGCTCCGCCGTGCCAGCATCCTCGGTATCACACGAGGCACACTTCCCACGAGCACCTTGGCATTTACCCGCGCCTGAAGCACCCCCATGTACATGCTCCACGGCTTGGCTGTCTTCAGGGCTTCACTGACGACCACCCTTTCACTGTGGATCCTACCCAAACCTCAAATATCCCTCACAGTTTATATCCTTTTGCTTTATTTTTCTCCTTACCATTTCTTACAGTTTATCTTTTCCTTACACTGTGAATCAGCTCTTACTTGGAATATGTTAGGTGAGGGGCCTTTTTATTTCCTACTGAATCTCCAGTGCTAGCACAGTACCTGATGTTTAGTAGCAGTAATACTCAGTAAGTATTTCTTGAAAGAAAAACACTCCCCGAATCACTATACTCACCTCCAAAGATTCTTTAATTTTCACAGCCATATGTTTAACAGTCTGTGGCCCAGACTGACCAGATGTTAATGGAATTAGTGGAGGTGAAAGAAGAGGCAATGGAGGGTACGACAGGTACCGGAGCACAGACCGCTGTGAACCGAGCAGGTGGAAAAGCACACAGCCTGAGTGCGGAATTCTATGTGATTCAATTAGATGCGAGAGGTAAATAAGAGTAAGGCTTAAAAAATATCAGGCTAAGTTTGGGGAGAAAAAGTAAAGTGATCAAAGCAATGCTTCAGAAAACCTTGTTGGTATGCAACACTCTAGAGGAGACACAACCTTTAGTCAATTCGCCATGGCAACAGTCCAGGTAAGAAGTAATCAAGATCTACTCTGGTGCGACACGCAAAGTAAAACAAACGCAAGACACTAGTCCTAGGCAGGTCTTTCATATTCTGTGTTTTGATGCTCTGACAGTGGGTCTTGCTGACTCTGGAGGGACTTGGATACAGTTAAAGACCAGCCCAACCTGCATGCTCACCTTTTACAGGCAAGCTAATCAGTTTAAATCGACAGCCCCAACCGCCTAATTTATCGGTTCCCGTAGGGCCCTCACCCTCTTGCTGTCACCCCAGGAAAGGTGACCTTACTGTGTTCAAACTGAACTCTCCCAAACCTGCTGCTGACTGGCACCCAAGCTTCCCTGGGCTCCTATCCATCTTGACCTGGTGTCTCCTTCTGTGCCTCCCAGCCTGTGCACCGTGCCCTGCCACGCCTGTCCCCAGAGCAGCGGACGGAAACAGCCTCTTTCCTCAGACAGTCAACTCTGGGTATCCTTAACAGCAGACACAGATGTGAAGGGGTTTGGTAATATTTAATCATGGTGCCACTTTAAATTCAAAGGCTGTATACATTTTCTAATATAAGTTTTATTATAACTTGTGAGATAGACAATGGCCAGGTTTTATAAGTGAGGAAGTTTAAACTCAAAAAAGGTCAATTAAGATGCCCAAATTCATCCCGTAGGTCATAGGCTGTTCTTGGGAGAGTTTTTTAATGATTCTTTCCTTTCATGGAAACTGAGATAAATAATACAATTTATTTCATAGAGTTAGTGTGATGACTGGATTTTACTTCTAAAATACAATGAGTTTAAAAATTGGGTAAAATAAAAATCCAAAGGAAAAAAATGAAGGTAACAGGGTCTATGAGATAAACTGGAGGCAGAAGAGGAGGAATCAGACAGGTATGTAGAGTGGTTAAAAAGTGAACCGAAAGGTTAGGGTTAAGGAAATTAAGAAAATCCTTGAGAAGGAATAAACACTGCCAAGTGCTTCCCAGGGACAGGACAGTGAGCCTGGTGACTTGACACCTCAGGTTACTATAAACCTGCGAGCAGCTCCTAAGTAGTTTCCTGATGATGAAGGGTGTCAGGCTTTCTTCTGGTTTCCTGGCAAGTCTGCGTTCCTGTTACCATGAAAAGAAAACTCCATAAACAAAGTCAGCACCTCTTCTTAGATTTGAGTAGAGGTCAAAGGGCAAAAAGTCACCTTGAAAATTGGAGGTAGTAAAAGGAGATTCACAGCGTAGAGGAAGCAAAATTTGCTCTGGGGCCAGCAAGGAGCAGGACATCTGAATGGCAGTAGGGCGGTTGCTGAAGACCAAGGGCAGCTAACTTCAGAGACCAAACCTGTGGTGACCCAGCTGCAAGGAGGAGGAGCCTGTATTCTCACTTGTACCTCCACAAGCTCATGGACTCTCCACGCGAAGGTCAAGGAGTTGCCTTGCGATTTCAGAAGTGAGTGGGAAGAAATGATTCTGAAGTATACCCAGAGCAAGCTGTTTTCCTTAACTGTCCTCAAAGGACTATTTCACCAAAGCCTGTCAACTTGGGTTTTATTGGAACCCGTCACAGGAAAAGAATAAACCCAACTCTGGCTCCCATTAGTCACCTTGACCCATCGTGAGAAGGAAAGAACGCCCAGAAATGACTGTGAAGAGAGAAAGGGCCACTAAAAGACACCACAGAACCAAACGACACCCAGCCTCCCCCAGCAGTGCTGCTGCACAACAGAAACACAACCGAAAGATCTGCAAGGCGCTATTTCAGAAAGGGGTCTCCTATTAGTACACATGTACTTACTATAAGGTAGATTCACAAAGCCCTGATAGGGAGTGACCCCAGGGACCTGTCAACAGATGAATGAGGAAAGAGAACATCGTGGATATACACAATGAAATATTAGTCAGCAAAAGCACATCTGCAGGAAAATAGATGGAGTTGGAGAGACGCCATTGTGTTACTTGAAATACGCCAGTCTCAGAAAGTATTATGTGTTTTACCTAATACGTGGACTCTAATGTGGGGAAAAGATTGTTAGAGAAGAGAAAGGGAATCAGGAAGAGGGAGAGGAGAAGGTAAAGGTGGATCCTGGTGGCAAGACATGATCAAAGTATGTTACATTCATGTATGAAAACGCCACAGTGAAATCCAGGGGGAAAAGGAGTCTCTAGAGGAAGCTAAAACACAAGAGACAAGAGAAGGATACTAGGGAAACCTGAAGCTTCACACACAAGCCAACAGGAAACGAGACCTAAATTCACAGCCACACCAACAAAAGCTCATGTTGAAGGTCAATTAATGACAGTCTTTATTATCTCATACAGTATATGCTGCTTTCAACAAAAATTTTAAGTGAATCAAAAGTCAAAAAAACAACGTGAAGAGACAAAGTTAGCATCAGAACTAGACTTAGATATGGCAGAATTTTGGAATTATGAGACCAAAAGTTTAAAATAATTTTACTTAATATGCTGAGCTCTCGGGGAGAACAAGTCAATAACAGGGAAGAACACGCAGTTGATACAAACAAGAAAACTTGCAGGAAGAATCAAAATGAAGTACAGAAGAATGAGGAATGAGAACAAAGGCAGCAGGCGGAGAAACAGAATGAAAGGGCTGAGCAAAGAGCCGGTGCTCGTTTTCACATTTATCCAGTGTTAAGCCCAAGGGAAAACCTAACGCACGAAACATTTCAGTGAGAAAACAGAAAATCAATAAATGTTTCAAGAGGTTCTTTATAAGATCGAGACTAAAACTCAAAAAGAGGGAGATTAAAAATGAAATATTACATCGTCAACAGGTTGTAAATTTTAATGTCTTTGACCCTTTGTTTTCCTTTTTTGTCAAATATTGAGAAAGTTTATTTGAAAAGTAAAAGTGGAGAATGAGGGAGAAACTGGCTGTGCAAAGTGAGCTTGAGCCAAACAGAAAAGAAAAAGTAAGACACAAGTACATCCTGGAAGACACAGAGCAGGCTATCATGAGGAAGACCACAATAGCCCATACTTCGTTGTCCTTAGATAACATGGCGTGGATTTCTCCAAAAACAAAGTTTATACTATTTTCCTAGTTACATACTTTCCCTTCGTCAAACGATTATAAATTTGTCATTAAGTAACTTCAAGGGCTGCTGGGTGTGGTGCGACATGCCTGTAATCACAGCACTCAGGAGACTGCAGCAAGACGACTGCCCCAAGTTTGAGGCCAGCCTGGATGACAGAGTAGCCTGAATTAAGCAGTGATGTCCTGCTTCAAGAAAGGAAAATCCAAGTGAATTTTTCAAACACCTCAGCTACTATGAAAAATTTATGACTTTTGTTTTCATTTACATAAATTCATCTTAATTTCACTTTAAGATTTCCATACCTAGAAGTGGAAACAAAATTCTGAAGCGCACCTGTGTGGTATAAGCTTGGTTGTGTACTTGATTTGCTTTATCAAGGAATTTTTTTTACAAGACCTTGTGCTTGCAAGGCAGGTGTGGGGCCACTGTGCTCCACCCCGACCTTTATTTTACTGTTTTAGGATCTGCATAGCAAGTTGATGGAGCACTCCCAGGTGTGTTCAGGTGGGTCTTTATAAGGTGTGGCTTTAGGGTCTATATCTGGTCCCTGACCTCTTTCTCTCTGCTTTTGTTCCCTGCTCAGCTTCCTGGCTGTCATGAACAAAGCAGCTTTGTTCCACCAGGCCTTTCCACCATGCTTTTTCTGTCTTGGATCCAGTAGATCACGAACAAATCCCTTAAAACACAGACAACTATCTTCTCAAGTTGAGTGTTGGGAACTGGTCCAGCCATGGTGAAGCTAAGGTAACATACTTGTGTATCTTATTTACAGAGCATGTTCTTCATTCTAGGCAAGAGCACATTGCCAGAACCAAACAATAATCTTCATTCTCAAGAAGTCCCATTCCTGTATGAGTCACATTCCCATCACTGAGATAAAATATCCAAAAGCTGCCTCTTACGGGGGGTGCTTTGGCTTATATCTCGACATACCTGCAGAGCCTCATGCACCCATAGATGGGGCGTGGGGATGTGACGGGTTCACAGGGAAGCAACACTCATCAATGGATCAGCCCTTAGATGAGTTTATAGCCAATGTGATTGGAAGGTAAAGCCTTTGGGATGGAGTATGCAGGTCATTGGGGGCGTGGCCTGGGAGGATCCATCTCCGCCATGTTCCCTTGATTTCTGATCTGCTTTCCCCGACCACACCATGTACTGTTTCTCCTCTTCGATGCCCCTCTGCTGTGCTGCCCTGCTTTGCAGCCAGCTGCCTATAAAATTAAACTTCTACAAACTGTGAGTCAAAGTCAACGTTTCCTTGTTAAGCTGTGTCGGGTGCTGTGTCTCAGGGATGGGTTTACTTGGTTCGTGGTTTCAGAGGGTCCAGTCCATAGCACACTTCCTCCAACACAGAAATGGTGGCAGACAGGCCAGGCAGAGGAAAACCACTCCATTCACAGCAGTCGGGAAGCAGAGAGGGTAAAGCGGTACAGCACTGCACTTGCCCCTCCCTGTGGATTTCCTCTTCCACCCTGGCCCCATTCTGCAATGAACTCATAAATAGGTTCATCCACTAGTAAGTATCATACCCCAGAGTCCAACCATCTTCCAAACACTCTACCCCCTGATCATATGAAACTTCTGGGGAACATTTTAGATATACACACTGTAAAAATTCTTTAGCCACATACGGCTTAATAAACCTCAATATAATATGCCTATAGAGATAGACTGTATGACAAACGAAGCAAGGTAAGGGGTTGAAACAATAGAAGAGTATTATTTTATGTATGGTGGCATTTGGACCAAATGTCACAAACCGTATTCCCCAAAACAGCAGAGGCACAGGCACCAAAATGGGAACATTGTGGGGACAACGTGCTGAGTCCAAAACCAGATCCTGTGGAGTCCAAAAGAATGTGAGCATTTACTCTGAAGAAATAAGAAAAACAAGGAAGGCTCTGAGCAGAAGATCAGACCTTACTGTGTGGAGGGTGTTAGCACAGACACAGGTAACAGGGCTTTAGTTATGAATGATACACAGTCTGGATTTATTTTACAGGTTGGAAGCACTGTGTGGGAATATGAAGGAAGTTAAATGTTAAATCCCCGGTTTAGGGGTTTTTTTTTCCTTCCTGAATAACTGATAGAGTAAATTGTACCACTTACTGAAATGGGAAAGACCAAACTGAAAAACTGGGGGTGTGTCCTTCTGGGTGTAAATTTTGAGATGTCTATTAACTTATATAAAAAGATTTTAAAAGCCTATTTAGTTGGAGAGGTTTTAGCTAAAGCTACAGATGAGTAAATCACAAGTATAGGTATAGATAATTTTAAAGGGGATAAGGAAGTATCAAAAAGAACAAGTTTAAGGAATATTTATTATAGGAGAAATGGGTAAATATCAGTAAAATACTGCTTAAAGAAATAGCCATGAACCCAGACAAGATCTAGCAAGAGTGAAGGGTAGTATCACAGAAAGAACCACGTATTGCAAAGCTCAAGAAGCGGTCAATATCCATCAAAGCTGCTGCGTGGGCAAGCTGAGACGCGCAGTGCATTTAACTGGGACATTTAACTGGATGACTCTTAACGACTTTTAAAAAGGTTCTTTGAAGTGGTAGGACGGACAAGAGTCTGTATCATATTCAGGGGCAAATACAAGGTTCTCTCCGAAGAACTTTGATCAAATTCTGCTGAAAAAAAGATTAAGTGAGCTAGGAAAGATTGCAGAAAGAGGGCAAAAGTGATGCAAAATTGAGACAGTGAACTGAGGTGCTTTCATGGGGACTCCATCACAA
Organism: Petromus typicus; assembly: GCA_004026965.1. Classification (NCBI taxonomy): domain Eukaryota; kingdom Metazoa; phylum Chordata; class Mammalia; order Rodentia; family Petromuridae; genus Petromus; species Petromus typicus. The sequence goes on along the minus strand of PVIR01004822.1, from coordinate 41,383 downwards.
TGAAACAAGTTGACTGGTGCGCGCTCCGTTCCAGTCGAACATCTGTTGCAGTACAGCAGACTGTTGTCAGCGGGAGAGCGGGGATAGCTAGGGTGGTACGGGGATGGTACCAAAGTCCTGCAGAACCGAGCACAGTAACGTTCGGTCTGGTGGCGCCAAAGGAAGCACCGAGCGGAGGCGCCGGCGCCGAGCCTCCCACAGAGGGAGGCCTGAACTTGGGCGACTGCAGACTGCGAAAACACATCAGCAAAGCCAGAAGACTCAACAGGAAGGGAGATGCTAAACAAAGCAGCTCTCCAGATAGCAAGCGCGGCAGTCACAGCGCTCAAGGGTTGCAGAGCGCACCCTGAGGCCGCCGGTCACCCGGTCCGGATCTGGGTCTGGCCCTCGGGGGTCCCGCAGGCCCCCTGCTAACCGGCCCAGTTCCCAGCGCCGGAACTTACAACTGGCTCGGCGACTTGCTGACGTTGCTTGTAGAAATGGGCATGGCTGCGGCCGGCTGGGGAGCTGGGGGGTCCACCCGTTCCCGGCCGTGCCCGCAGTCCCCGCACCCAACCGCCGGCACCGCGGGCCGGGCCTGGAGAGCGTGGCGGGCGCCATGGCGACGGCGGCCCGGGCAACAAGCGGCCGCGCGGTTGGCTGGCGGCGGGGGGCCGAGGGGAGGGTGGAGGCGGAGGGGAGGGCAGAGGGTTGGCGGAGGGGAGGAAGCTCCGGACACCGCCTCGGAGGAGGAGGAGGCGGGCGGCCGGGCCCAGGCCCCTCCCAGGCGGCGAGTCTCCGGCTGCAGGCGGATGGATGGGGCGTCTTCAGGCGGTGGTGGCAGTGGCGCAGGCGGCGGTGGGCGCGGCGGCAGCGGCTGTAAGTGGGGGCGGCCCCGGCCCCCTCCCTTCCTCCTCCCGCGAGGGTGCGGGGCGCCCCGAGTTGTCCTCAGTCCCTTTTGCGGCGTCCCCTCCCCCACCGCAGAGCGCCGCCCGGAAGATCCTGCACTTCCGGGGCGGGGCTTCCGCAGGACGCTTTGGCTTGCGAGGGCGCTTGCGCAGCGCCCCCGCTTCCCGACCCCTCCCGGCCGCCGTCCTTCTCCGTTCGCGGCGGCGGCGGCGGCGGCGGCGGCACGGGGCTCCCCGGCGTCCGCGGCTCGCTGGGATCCGCTGCGGAGTGAGTTCGCCTCGCGCCGTTCGCTTCCGCCCTTCCTCCAGTGGGCCCTCTGTCCTGTGGGGTGGGGCCAAGTGGCCACTCCCCTGTGGCTCCACCTCTTTTCTTGAGTCTGGTCCTGGCCGGGAGGCTCCCGCCCGCAGTGCTGGATCCTAGACCAGCCCTCCCTTTTCCTCGAGAGTGAAGGCGGGGTGGGCGACCAGAAGACAGTCCTGCCATGAGGGAACGAGGCCCTCCCAGCGGTGCTTGCTCCCCTCGGAGTGGCCTTGTTCCTTCACCTCGTTGTGAAGCAGTCCTTGGCCTGGAGCCTGGCTGTAGTCCCCGCATGCTGTGTGACCTTGGGCGAGTCACTGCCCCTCTCTGGCTTCAGGTTTCCCCTTTTAAAGCTTGCTCCACCAAAAGTGATTTTGCAGAAACCCTTATGCAATTATAAGACCGGCCTACTGAGGCCACTTAGCTGCGATAACCCAGAGTTGACTGAACTGTCTAAAAGGGTGGGTGAAATAAGGCGACTTAATTTGGGGGTCGCTTTCATTTCTGTACCAATGATTCCAAATTGCATGACTCCAAGCTCATTCATGTTTTTCTGACATCGTCGTAGGATCCTTACCCCATTTCCCAGCCATCGTTCTAAAAATTGGAGGCAGGGGCCATGGTGAGCTTGAGCTAGCGTGGGTTCCGTCTCGTCGCTGCTGAGGTTCTCTTTCCTTTCATCCAGATGGTGTGGTGGCTCGATTTTCCCAGTGCCTGGCTGAGTTTCGGACGTGGTTAAGAACCAACTGGTTGAGGTTCAATGCAGACAAGACGGATGTGATGCTGGTAGGCAGGGGCGCCCTTGGCGATGAAGGGAGGGAAAACGCAGACTCCCTCAAGAAATGTGTGACTGCTGTGTTCCAGTGTCTGGGAACTGCTCGTGGGCCTGTCGTTTCCAGAGCTGGGGTGAGATAAAAACCGCAGTTTAAGAACTGCAAACATCGTAGTTTGTAACATACTGATCGAATTGGGCCACTCGATAAAACTGTAGAGATATGAGAAGAAAGATAAAATTGTTCTTGGAAGAACCACAAGGATAGAAAAGTCTTTTAGGGTAGCTTTAGTAATAACAGACTTATCTAAAAGATAATGCTTAATGTACAAAGATGTGGCGCTTCCAGATGTAATGCAATTCTGCTTTTGCTGCCTGCATTCTGCCCACTAAAGGTTAACTCATTTTGTCTCAAATATCATTTTTTAAAACTGAGGTTTTTGTATTTAGATATTTCCAAGCAGATTTATAATTAACCATTAATTTTTACCCTCCAATCACAAAGATGTGACACAAGCTGTCACTTTTAAAGGCAAATTTAGGGACTCATGGACCTTAGAAATTATTAGATACAGGATTTGCTTTTAGGGTTTGGATATATTGCATTCATCTGTTTCAGCCAAGCAATCCTACAGCTGAGACTGTTACAGGGATTTTCTTGCTGCATTTTGAGAACCACCTTTTTGGGTTGCATAAACGTAGACCCTTTTAGTAACTTGTGTTTGAATCCATTGTTGGTACCAAATAAAAGGTTATAGTTCTTAGGTGCATGTAAATTTAAAGGAGCTTATTTAATAGTTCACCGCACTTGTTGAGGTAAAATTGTGGCCTTGTGCATCTTTTAACAGCAAAATAATATTTTGAAGAATTCATGTGTTTATGACTATGCATGTGTGTGAATCTGCCTGATTAGCTGCTAGAATATTGCTTAGTAACTTGAATGTAGGAGTCAGTAAATTGCTTAAAAATAAATTTCCCTGTATAATAGTAGTTGTGAGTAGTTTAATGTGGCAAATTAGTATTTACTAAAAACAAGGAAGCTATTTGGTGGGGGAATAAGATCTATTTAGACTTTATTATGATATTTTGTTTTGGGACATAAACCATAAAGTTCACGTAAAATTGGAGTTAACCAACTTTAAGCATCTTACACAGTTCTGACAGAGCTACCATTTTGGCTATCATTTGAGTGCATAATACAAATTGCTGATTTTGAAAGGTCATAGTTAAGGGTGAATTTCCTCAAGTCTGTAGCCTTATTGTGTCTTGTTTTCATCTCTTCTCAGATCAATAGACTTTAAAAATGTATTCTTAAACCAGAATTCTTGACTTTGCATTTGAATACAAAGAAGATATCTGTTGAATTAATCCAAAGTGCTGAAGAACTAGGAATAATGGATGAAAGTACCAAGGGATGGATTCTGGCTGAATAAACAGAAGGACTTGAGCTTTGTTTTGAAGAGAGCACTCTCCTTATGAGATACAGTCAGTTATTGGAGGTGTTCAGCTTTCGGAAAGCCCAGAAGTAGAGACGTTAATGAAGGATTCGTAGCTGGACAGGACAGAGGATTAACTAAGGACACTTTTCCTTAAGGTGGCCTCTGAAATTCTTTAAGCCAAATAGCTCATTAAGATAAAATGAGATGGAAATGTACTGAACTCAATAGTACTGCATTACCTCTGACCTACAGTATTACACCTGTTTCTCTTTACCTTAGAATGATATCTGACCCTAAAAACCAAACTCACTTTATAAAAAATGAACAACACAAAGGAATTTTTCCCCTAAACAGTAATAAAGTTAACATTGCCAGACAACATTAATAAACCTTAATGTCATTTAATCATAAGAAGAATGCCTGCCCATTCTCACGTGTCTTAGACTCACTTTTCCTGACGTTCAGGATTCATCCAGTTGCCTAAGGGATCTTGAGCCCCTGCTTTTTGTCAGTTATTTCTTGGCCATTTAATTGAAGAAGCAAAGATTCCGTGGACTAAACGCAAGCAAGTTATTCTTAAACTTTGTATTTTAACAGCACTTCAGTTTCCCAGGCAGCTGAGCTTCATACATTAACTTGACTATTTTAGTGGCGCGCCCTTCTCGTCCCCATGGTATGAACCTGAGGGCCACTGTCAGCAGGCCCTGCGTTGCTTTGATCTGTGTCCAGCGCAGGTCCACACATCCATTGTTCTTTGCCTTCAGCTCTTTCCTCAGCTACGTTAACTGTTTGGATATGAACTGGTATATTTATAAAGTTATTTTGTTTCCAGCCCAAAGTCTTAACTGGGTAGCTCCTAGAAACTGTATACCTACGTGAATATTTTATTTACTCAAAGAATCCTGAAATAAAACTTTAATTTTCTTAAAAATAAAATGGAAATACTGTACAGTACAGTTAATGGTACAATTTGTTTGTAGACTTGGGAACCCTAAAGTTTTCCTTTCTCTTCTTTCCTTTGCTTTTCTTTCAGTAGAAAATGTGCATCAGATGTTTATGTTTAATTGGTTTACAGACTGTCTGTGGACTCTTTTCCTGTCAATTTACCAGGTAATGTCCTTTTGCTTAGCAGCTACTTCATCTACCTGTCAATGCAGCCTATTCATATACAAATTATTATTGGACAAGAGTTTCACGTTAATGTTGAATCTTTGGAAACAGGAACATTCTTGCTAAGAGTCTAGAGTTTTAAGTACATACAAATAATTTAAGAAAGTAATACCTCCATGTTGCATTCTAAGTATGAATTCAAAAAATTTATAAACACATAAATGCACCTGTGCACTATATCACTGGCATCACATTATTTTGAAGGAATCTAATTCTCATTTAACTGTTTGATTTTGGTACTTTTGGAGACCTCATTCAGAAGAATCCTTTAAGATTTGGGAAAAGAAAGGTCTTTTAAAGTCGTATTTATTGATCCTGCTTTAGTAAATTACATAGTGTCCGTTTTAATGCCGCCTTTTGATTAGCCAAGGGGAAAGGAAGTGAAACGTGTTACTCTGAGGTCCTTGGTCCTGAGGAGGGGGCATTGGCCTCGCGGGGTGGTTGGCAGCTGCAGGTCCAAACAGGAGGGCATCTTCGGTGTTTTCGAAGGAGTGGGTGGGTTCGCCCACTCTCCGTGCACTTAGGTGCGGCCGAGCAGCTTGCCAGTATTTTACATTGAAAAATTTTGCTTAGTTGTGCAAAAATTCGTCTTCTGCACAAACAAGTACGTTGCCACTGGCTTTTCACAAGTGTAAGAAAACAGGTGGGATCGAAGAGTGGCCGGCTCGCTGTCCTCCGGCGGGAATCGCTCGGCCCGTGTGTCCGGTGCGGAGCCTTCCCCGGAGCTTGGCGGAGCCGGACAGGGCTGCCGCGCGCTCCCGCCGGCCCCGCCTCCCGCCCCGCCCGGTCTCCGCGCGCCGCCGTTCTCGGCCCTCCCGCGGGGTGCCGCGAGGGGGCGGGGCGTGGCTGGCGCGCGCGGGCGGCTCCTGCGCGTGCCCGCCGAGGCGGCGGCGGCGGCGGCGAGGCGGCGGCGACCGTGTCCCGTTGCCGAGTCTCACATCCGGGTTCCGACCGTGACCCAGCCGCGGCCGGCGCGGAGATGTGACCCGGCAGGACAGCTAACATGGCGGAGGTAAGGGAGCGCGCTCCTCCCACCCGAACCGGCGCCCACAACCGCTGCGGGGAGCGCACCGGGCCGGGCCTGCCGAGGCCGCCCCAGCGCCGCCGCCCACCTGTTGTCCGGAGCAGACCGCGCGGCCGGCGGGGGTCCCGGAACTTAGTTGGGCCGGGACCGCAGGCCTGGGGGGCGGAGACGCGGCGGGACGGGGGTCCGCGGGGAGGGGCTCCGGCCGCGCGACTTCCGTCCCGGCGGCGGGCTGCGGGCGGCAGCCTAAGTTTGACCCCGCCGGAGCGAGCGAGCAACGGGCGGGAAGACGCCGGCCTGAGGCCCGCACCCCGGGTCCCGCGCCTTGACACCCCGCCGCCTTCCCCGCGCCTCCAACTTGCTTTCCCTCTTTGAACTCCCTCCCTTCTCTCGAAATTGTATCCTCCATCCAAATCAAAACTCCCTCCTACTTTCCTTCTCTTTTTGGAGGTTTTCCTCGTTTCTCTCTGCGCGTTTTCCGGTAAACAAGTTCCCGCAGCCCGTTCCCTTCGTGCTGGGCGTGTTTCGTGTTTGGGCCTTGGCTTAGGGCAGACGACCACGGCTGGTGTGTAATTAGTTGGAACTTAGACTGGGCTGTCGAACTTCTGTGTTGCTTCTCACGTAAGCTCTTGAACATAGGAAGTGTTTGGCTTGTTTCGTTTACTTTTTCTCAATCTGCGACAGAAGTTAGTGATTTCTTTCCCCAGAGCTCACAGCGATGTCTCTGGGCTTTTTGGCCGCTTGAGATGAGCAACTGGAGGTTTGAGCAATAGGGCATCGCTTGCTCAGAGTTGCCATTTTCGAGCTTTGCAGTCAGGAAGTAGGTGATTTTATTTACTCTCCAACCCCCACCGTTGAACTCCTTTATTTGATACTTGAAGTAGATGCTCAGTCCTTTTACCACTACGTAAGATGTAAGATTCTCCTTATGCCTTAAAATACCAAAAGTGGGTAGATTACTGAGACTTCGGGTGGACCTGTTGAGTTGGAGGGACCTGGAGGTTTGTTTCCGGATAGCTGTTTGGGTGTTACTTCTGCTTCTGCTACAGAAACGGGTTTGTATTTATGTCCAGAAGTTTGTGCTGTTACAGGAGGAAAAGATTGTTCAGTAGCAGCACTGTTTGCTGACAGTGTTTTTAAAAATATTTAATATTTCTATATGCCACTACATTTAGAGCTTACTTTTATTTTCGTGTCTTTTGCTCTTTGTACCTAAAACATTGTCTTTCAAGGCCCCCTAGTCCGCAGAACACAGTACTTTCCCTTAAACACCTGGTTTTGACGAGGACCTTGACAGTCCTTGCAGGGGGAGAGTGTCGCTGCCTTACTCCTTTTTTTATCCGTCTTCAGAGGACCCCTTTGCAGTCCATACTTGTTAGATAAGTGGCAATGTGGTACAAAGAGTGCGTTTCTTCGCTTGTAGTGTTGAACTTTAAGTTACATTGCGATGCTGCGAGGCAAGATGTTACTGGAAGAAATAGATTTGTGTAGGAAAGTAATTGACATTGACTAGAAGTTTTTTTTTTTTTTTTGAAATTAAAGATGGTTGCACTGACGTAAAAGCAAGGCAACTATTTTTAGTCACAGGTTTTTTTCGTCATTTATTTTTTAGCATAGATGCTTTACTTAAAAAAAAAAACCATTTCACTCGGAGAATGGAGTTCCTTTTACAGGAGCACATGGACGGTTCAGTTTCAGCAGAAGGAAAACCTGAATTTTGTGTTCATTGCGTTTATTTAATGACCCAGTCTTTTTTATATTTTTCAGTTACTTGTAGATGGTTTTATTTACAGTGACTTAAGAGGAATAGTGGAGGAAACTTCTTGATGTGTCCTGTGAGAAATTTTAGACGAAGAGATGAAAAGTAAAGTTAGAATTTTCTTAGACTTTCAACTTTAGTGGTTGGGAAGATTTTTAAGACTAATGTTTCAAAAATCACTGAAAGAAATGCTTATTTATAGAATATTTTTACCTTATGGTGCTTGTGATACAGTTATTCATATAAGTATGTAGTGAACATTGTGCTTTTGATCAAGTAGACCTGAAGAGGGGGAAACAGGTTATTGAAGAAGTACATCTCTAGAAAAAATTGTAGGTACTGTGCTTCTGAGGGTTGGTTTGTTTGTTTTCATGTTTATTATGTAAGAGAATGATCCTGATTTGTTTTCCTAGGGGGAAAAAACTTAAATTCTTGAGTGAAATTTTTCTCAATGTGAATAGTGCAGTAATTGTTTCATATTAGATCAGATGCTTTTGGTGAATCCATGATGTTTTTTAAAGGTTTTTCAGTTGTAGTAGTGTTAAAGACATTTAATGTGCTTAGAAGAGAAGGTGTATGATCCCTGTTTCAATACTTCTTGGTATATTTCTCATTGCTTACCCCTTAGAATTGTTCACCAACCATCTACAAGGAGGCTCTGCTACTTATACTTAAAGGGAACAAATTATAGGGTAGAGAGAAAAAAAATTAGGAAGAAGTAGTCGATCCTTTGGGTTTTATACGGAATGTGGGGTAGAGACCTTTGGGAATGAACAATTTGTCATTTGTTTCAGAGTTTGTAAACACGGAAGGGACCGTATTTCTCAATGAAAAGGAGCCAAGTATAGTTCAAAACCTATTTATTCACCTAAGCCACATTTCTGTGGAGAAAAAAATTGAGTAGATTTGCTTAGTGTAATTAGTATAGAGTATTTTACTGTTTCCAAAAATACGCAAAGCAATACATTTGTCCGTTCATTTCTCTTAAAAGCAAACCTCTTTTGTCAGGTTTCAGCTGAGTGGCACTGCGCCTGCTTGCCTTGCAAGTGCCAGGTCAAGAGTTCTGATCCCTGGCACCACAAAAAAAAAAAAGAAAAAATTGAAAACTTAAAACAAGCCTCTAAGAAAAAATTGAAAACTAAAAACAAGCCTCTTTCTGAGTGTTTTTTGCATATTCTTGAGGGTTTTTTTTTTCTCTCAGAAAATAAGACTCATTGTTTTTCTTTGAAGTGTTAATTTCTCACTAAAAACTTGTTTCATCGTGGTGGATGTAAGCTTTACGTAATTCTTTGTATTAGTAAAAAAAATTTTTTTTTGTAGCATTTGTACCTCAGAGCTTCTAAGATCTGATCCAAAGTACAGTAAGCAGGAATTCCAGTGCATGAGGATCCTAAAAAGTTTACATTTCATGAGAGGAGGAACCTGAAGAGTCTAGCTGGGCATGGCAGCATACTGCTACAGTCCTCCACTCTGGGAGGCTGAGGAAGGAGGATCCCAGGTTCAGATGCAGCTGGGCAATCGCAAAGTGAAAATCAGGAAAAGGGACTGGGAATGTAACTCAGGATGTCGCCTGAACCAAAAAAAGGTGGGGAAGGGGGGGTTGCTCAGATCGAATCTTTATGCAGATGGGTTCAAAACTCATTACAGTGATTAAACTGTTCATTTCTTATGAGCTTAGATCTAGAACTACTTTAATTATGCTTACAAATTGGAAAATTTCAAGGTGACATCCTTAAGTAGCTTTTTACAAATTGAGATTGTCATTTCCTTTTAGTCTTAAATACCAAAAAAGAAAATAGAAGAAGCTGTTAAGTATATCCCATCCACTTAGCTCATTCTCGCTTAGTAGTGTTACATATTTTGAGTAATTTATATGAAAGTAAAAATCTTAGATCTCGAAGGAAATTGAACTAAACTTGAAAAAAACCTACATATTTTCATCATAGAGAAAATGAAACTGAAGAGCTAGCTTTAGCAGTTTTTCACGTGTCATACAGCTAGTCTGGTGCAATGAAGAGTGGAGAACACACTTTGAATTCCTTAGCTTTTTTGTAAAGCCATTTTATCCTCCAAATTATTACTACTGTAGTAAATTTTGCTGATTTTAATTCCAGCCCGAATTTAAACTTTTCATACTGTAGGTTACTGACAGTCACGAGGACAGTTTTCTCTGGGGGAAAGGGATGGTCAGCCCGTGGCAGCTGGCACCCTAAGTTTGTATCCTGGAGTGGGTCGAGACCAGCCCTGTCTGTCTTCAGTACCTCCAGAGCTGGGAAGGCTGACTTAGCCTCCACATAGTGCTCAAAATGGTGATGGAATTAGTTAAAGAGAAAATTGTTCAGTTATTTGCACTGAAAATAAGCGCTTGATTGCTTGAAATAAAATATATAATGTATACTTATGGCTTTAATACATTAATTTTATTGGTTTTAATACATTAATTTTTAATTTTGGTTTTAATATATTAATTAATACATCAACTTGATTGATTTTAATACATTAATTTTTAAAAATAAAAATAATTAAAATACTCTAGACTTTCTCCTGGAGTTAGTCTTTCATTCTCTAGCAAATCAGTTTTCTATTGTGTGGGACATTTCCCACCATTTCCCATCTTGTTCTAGACAAGTGTAAAAGAAACATTTTAACATATCTGAGGTATTATTTGTTAGAACTGCTAGCAATTTTATCAGGTAAACCATGCAAGCACATTGGGAGAATTGGAAGCTAGAAAAGCTAATCTTCTTTGAAATGTGGTTTAGCCTCCTTTGTACGTGTTTGTCTGCCTATCTCAAATAAAAACATGTACCAAAAAGAAAATTGTAGTCTTTCAAACTTGTCATTTAAAAAGTTGTATCAAGCACTAAGTTTTATAAATTAAAAAGTAACGTAAGAAAGAGAAAATGGCTTGTAATTTTACAAGAAATGATCACTGACTTTAAAGAAATAGAATAATACATGAAAGTGACTAAAAAATTCCAACAGTAAAGAGCCTTTTCCTGACCCACTCTGATATTTTAACAGATTGTTGTTAATTTTTTGAAGAGAAACACTTCATGCATGTTGTAGCTCAGTTTTCTGCATTTTCTTCTAGCACATTTGTTCACATTTTTCCTTCCTCTAACAGTTTGCATTTTAATGGGTTCATACTGTTCCATCGTTTGGAAGAGATATGTCATTTTTACCTCGTTTTACGAAGGACTGGCAGCTCCCCCCAGCTCTTTGCTGGGGACAACATTGTGATAATGAATGGTACACAGACATACTAGTATACCTTCTAGGTGTATTAATAAGAGTTCAGTTCATGCTGGCAAAGTAATCTCCAGAGATAACAGCTCATTTGTACCAGTAATTTGTGTGTGCGTTTTGAGTAGATTTTAGACCCCAAATTAGAATTTTTGCTGTCCACTCTCATGGTTTGAGCATTTTCTAAAATGTTTGTTTACCTAAGGTTTTTCTAGTTGACTATAGTAATTAGTGGTAGATACTGTACATTTTCCTGGAGAGTTTTGTTAGGTGGAGATAGCAGCTTCTAAAGAGATACAAAGAACAGTCTGGTGTGACACACGTCAGTTTGTGTTCATGAATTAAATATGCTTTGAACTGAAGAAACTCTTTCAGAAAGCAGGAGAAAGTAACTAATGAAGGAAGCGATGTAGAAGGGAAAAATTACCTTTTTCTAGAAGGCATACCAGGAGCCTTGAGGACTCAGGCCCCAGCCCTCAGGCAGTCAGGTCCTCAGGAGAACGGGACAGATGCAGTAGAGGCAGCACTGCTGCAGTTCCCTTACAGTTCTGCAGCTGCGCCTGGAAAATGTGCGGTATCCTTTTGCAGCTTTTTCATTTCTGAATAAATGATGCCCTCATTCTATACTGAAACCTCTTACATTATTGATGCAAAATTCACGTTTTATGTTGGAAGATGTTCGTCAGTTGAACAAAGTCATGTTCACAACATGAATGGTTCAAATGCCAGTTTTCGGAGAGTCATCTTTGACTTAACTGGATACAGTTAACTTCAAGGAGCTGATCTTCCTCCTAAACTGATACATTAGAGTTTTCTTTTGGGCATAAACTACTAAAATGTGTCCAGACACTAAATGTTCCCATAGGCGGCCACTCCAGTTTCCTCTCCTCGGCTTTAAGACACCCCAGCATGTCAAACGTGATGTGATCGTTAATGTCTTCAGAGTTCTGCTCTGTGTAAGTTGAATCTACAAACGCTTCCAGATGACTAGCGTTTGGCATGTTAGTGAACGGAGAGTATATGGGGCCGTTTTCAGAGCTTTAACGTGGTCACCATGTGTCAGTAAAACAGTATCAGCATGGTGTTCATTGTCATTTCGTGCTGGTGAGGCCTCCTGTAAACTGGAGTGTGGGAAGTGCCATTTACAATTCACCATTTCTGTGCTCATATCTAATATTAGTAAAACCACGCCTTTCTACCTTCAATAGAGTGGGTTGTTTGTAATCAGAATTATTGGAGCTTTCAAAAAGAACTAAATGCTCAAGTACTATTAAACTCTTTCACAAAAATGCTGGTTCTTGTGTACCCCATACACATTTGTCCCAGAAGCTTGTTCACAAGGCAGACAGCTCCATTAGACCACTTGAGCCGATCGCAGTGACCTGGGATGGACAGAGATGGTCCTAGCCCTGCTGTGGTCCTGCATGGAGGCTGGGATTTGGGGAGGTGAAGTAGAAGCGCACACAGTACTCTTGGGTTCATAGTGTAAGGTGCTAGTTTGCTGTGTAGTAATATGTGTACCAGTTAATCCATTTCAAGGCAGGAATGTATCGCTGTGCCTGTCACCTGCCTCACCAGCTTTCCATTAGAGAAGCAGCCTAAAAGCCCTCAGTCCATCATGGTCTAGCAGAGTGACTTTTGAATGATGGGGGTGGTGTAATCCTGACAGGGACAGAGCTGTAGGAAAGCACCATGTCCTATAAGCATTTTAAGGACAAACAAGGGGACTCTGAAGACATGTACGGAAGCCCCTACGCTAAGTCAGCATGTGTGGATCTAGAATGCTGTCCGCACTGTGACACCGTGTACAGCTTTCCAAATGGGATTTATTGCATTGTATTGGTTTTTGTTTTGTGCTCCTTTTTGGTACCAAAGATGGAACTCAGGACTTTGTACTTGTGAGGCAGGTGTGGCACCACTGAGCTGCATTCCCTGCTCTCCAAGTGGAGTGTAAGCACCTCACTGGCATTTGTTTCAGAGCTCGAGCTTTTGAAAACTTGGGCATTTTCCTTTCTGTTCTGTTCTCCTTGCCTGTATGCTTCCTTACTTAGCGGAAGGAAGAACACTACCCAGACCCTGTGCTGCTTGGGCCAGTGCGCTGGGCCTCTGTCATCCCTGTCTCCCAGTTGGCCCGAGCCAGTTGCTGAGTTGACAAGGGTTCATTGATAAAGTGTGTGCTGTCTAAACGTCATCCTTGGACTTACTGGCTTTGTGTGGTAGGGATTTATGTTTATACTTGTACATTAAGATAAAATAAAGCCATGTACTCTCAAGTGGTAACATTACTAAAGTTGCTACCAGTTTTATCTTTAACTCTTCCACTTGCTTGTGGGCAGGTCTCTGAGGTAGCAGGTGCAGTGGAAGAAACCCTGGGGCTGGTCGACCACTGTCCTCACAGATGACCCAGCACTTCTTAGCCCCAGTGGCCGCTGAGGCCGTGATGATGAGAAAAGAGGGCTTTTGTTAGTGCAGTTGGCCTGGTTCAATCTTGATTACTTATTTTAGTTTTTGCTTTTGCTTTCTTACAATACAAATTTTCTTGAAAACTATCTTTAAAATGTTGGCTCCCTTTTCACAGCTCATTTTTTAAGCCATAGATGACATTGATAGCAAACTGAGTGTGTAGTTTTTTTGTGTGTATATCAGTAGGAGGAAAGCTATTTCAGGAGATTTCAAGACCTAAAAGCATATTTTAATCCATATATGGTATGAGGCCTAGGTTTGTTTTCAGAAATGAATGAATTTCATATCATTGTCTTTACTTACAGATTCAAGAGTGTTTGAGTTTTTCTTTGCATTTAAATGTGGTGGAAGGGAAATATTGGTATGTGAAGAATTAGTTCCTCTTAGCGTGGACATTAGAATTTACTCTAGTTCTCAGTATCACATTAGTCACTGATAGTTTCTCTTAGGGTTGTGAAGGTATGTATACAAAAATGCTAATTTGTTGTCTTTTCTCCCCCTCAGCCATCTGTTGAATCTTCAAGTCCAGGTAAGTATTTTTCCTATGTTTTTAATAATCTCCATTTGACTAATATTTGTCCAATGAGTTGCATAAAGGCTAGAGGAGTTAGACTGCCATCTGACTTGCTTTTCTTCTGAATGCTTCTTTTCTCTGGGGAGAAAGAAATGGATGAAATGTCTGACTGCCCCTGAAAGTACAGGTGAGGCTCTACGAGTTCATCCTTGTGCCTGTTTTCTCTCTCCCTCCTTCTCCCTCTCTCTCTCTAATTACCTTATATATCTGTCTTACATTTTTATATTATTCTAATTGAAGTATATATGAAATATCTGAAAAGGGAATCAGCTTAGAAATGCACATGTAAGGAATGTAAGGTTTTGGAGGGAAATAACTTAGTGCTTCGCTGTGCAAGGGAGATGTGCAGAGGTGTCAGAGTCAGTGCTCAGTCTTGGTGCTAATTACATTGGACTCGGATCTTAGTACCACGTTGCATCCTCTGACCATACATGTGGAGGTTTTTAATATTTTCCTTCAGATACAGTAACGTTGTTTATTCTTGTCTTAAAAGTTGCAAATTTGTGATCCTACACCAATCTAGAACACAATGGTTTTTTTGGCCACTGTAAAAATTAAAACATTTTCTTAAAGATCTAAATCGAGGGTTCTTGCTCACTCACACAAAGGTCTACACCAGAAGGTAGAGCATTCCCACGTGGCAGTCACTGGTTGTGCCACAGAACAGTGTGGACAAAGTCACATCTTAGTGATTAGGCCTCATGCTGAAAGCGTGTGAGAGGGTGCACTTGGAGGCCTGGTGATGGTAGTGTTTAGATCCGATATGTTCCACATTGCTGTGTTTCCATATTGTTGAAACAGTCACTTATCTGTGTTATAAATTACAAGCAGAGGGCGTTAATATAATGCTCAACTCAGGATAGGTGTTTTAGTGACCAGCACAAGTGATTACACTCGCAACGTGTGTGCTGGAGTACTTCCAGAACTCTGGAATAACCCAAGTGCCCATTTTGCAGCTGATCTCTCTTTGCTTCAGCTAAAAAGTCTTAGTTTTTTTCTTATATGCTTGACAAAATAAGTTTTGTGACATTTGTAAAACTCAAAGATTGTATCTTTCTGGCTCATAGATGACGTTCTGGGTGGTTAGCATTGGATGTGATCTTACCGTAGCCCAGTGTCGTATGACTATATTCTTCCCAGTATTTTTTCTTTCAAACACTTTGAAAAAAACCAGTTCCTTGTGTTTAATAATGTAGTGAGGTTGCCAGTGGAGTGAGTTTTTGGTATTCCATTCATAGAAAGAGTGTCAAATCTGATACAAAAATACTCCCCACCCAAGCAGAACAGGAGGAGTGGAGCTTGAGGAACACAGATGTTTTTAGTAGCTTTTGCTACTTCTTGAAACTTCGGTATTAGGGTTCCTGTAGTTCTTTTAGATGGTTTTCAGACTAAAGGAGATCATTTGCATTATGTAGTACTTAATAATATTCTTTTAAATAATAACGTGAACTTTTAGGGGTTAAAAAAAAGTTGGTGGAGGAAACCAGAATTAGAGGTTTAGAAATTTATTTGGCCCACAGGTAAAAAGCTGAGCCTTTTTCAGCATCCGGAATTGCAGATTGATACTAGGAATTCCACTCACATGGCCACACTGGGTCGTATGTGTATATACCTTGCCATTGTGAACCAGAGAGGAGGTACAACAGTCATTAAGTGGTGGGGATTAAGGAAAGGGAAGAAAAAAAAACTTCATTGATTCAATGTGTCTCAATGGAATATTGTGAACTGAATCTGCACAAGTCCCGGCGTGGTGCTCCAGACCCACAGCCCCAGCACTGGGGGCAGAGGCAGCCTGAGCTCACCAGTCAGAGCCAGTCTCAAAGTCGACAGTGTAAAGGACTTTTCTGCAGTGAGCTGGGTTAGTAGTTCCCTTAAATCCGAAGCGTAATACACTGAGCACTAGATTTATGGTCACTAATAGCTTAATACTAGGAGCCCCTTCCCCAACAGCCTGAGGATGGGTCCTGCAGCACAGAAAGGATTAGTATAGTTAGTTGGTCCTAGAGAGCGGGATGCAGAGGCAGATAGAGTGAAGTCCAGTTAGGCAGAAAAGCGGTTAGAATTGAAAGTTTAGAGAAGTTCTGTTTGTGCAAAAGGAGACATTCCCCTGCACTGTTTTTTGATGTGGGAAACAAAATGTCACATTGTGATTGGCTTTTCAGGTGATGACCAACCACAGTAGGGCATCAGGTAAGTTGTGTAGCACGCACACCCTGACGCTGTGCCCTCGTGGGCTTGGGTTGTTCGTGAGGTTGCTGTGCTTATAAGAGGTAGTGAGGAATTCAGCGTAATCATTTTTGACAGTAATTGCCTTCAGTAACAATTATGACCAGAGTAACAGTTTATCAGGAAAATGGCCTGTGGTTCTTAAAGAGTCTCATTTTTTGTAAGGGAGAGAAAGAGTGTAGCATCATCTGCAGTTACTGACCACTGAGTGCTCTGGGGTCCCAGCAGGACCAGGAAAGTCAGGGAAATTCGCCATTGAGAACTCAGAAGAAAAAAACACTCGGGACCTAACACTATAGCTAAGTTAGTGGTTTTCCTGGGGACCCTTCTGTCTGGTCTGTCATTAGGTACTAGAATGTCCTACTTTCCTTGATGTTCAGGAGAAATAATAGTTTCTTTGTAAATCATTTTAAAACCTTGATAATTGTCAGCAGGGCATTTTTACTATAATCTGGTATCAGATCTGATTTGAGAGATAATTATGTATTTAGTTAGATTTTAATGACAATTTCTCTGCTTCTCAGCGAGCAGTGTCTACTCTCCACCTTGCACTTGGCCCTGGTTGCAGGGTACCCACCTTAGTGAAGATGGGCTGGCAGGATAAGCTGGAATTAGGCACAGGATTCACATTTCATCTTCGCTACTTTTGGAACTGAGTTGACAGATGCTGTTTAAACTGTCAGCCTTTAGTGGTTTGTTTTGTTTTGTTTTTTCCTTTTTTAGTGAGTTGATAATACCGACTTGATAGGATTGTGGGAAGACTGAGAGTACGTCTGGAGTGTGTAAGAGTACTGTCCGGCACACAGAAGGCTTAAGCACAGTGCTTATTCCGGCTATGGTGCTCCAGGCCTGAACTACAGCCCTCAGGAGGCTCAGACAGGAAGATCTCAGACAGTTCAGGGCCACTGTGGAATACATAGCAGGACTTTATCTCAAAAAACAAACAAAACGGTCCTTATTTACAGAGGTGTGGGAGATGGCAGACGGACCCTGAGCCATCAGGGTTGCTACCCCTAGTCAGGGTCAGCCTCTGCTTCATTGTTTCATTCATCGCTTCTCCTACCAGAATGAAATGAAATACAACTCCACCTAACCATCAACAGTTTAAAGTCACAAAAAGTCACTAATTTTTAATGTTAACATTTATGTGGAAGATTAAAATTTTGGAAACTTTTGCATACAGTTTATATAAATTACTTAGGAAAATTCAAGGAACAAGAATTTTGAGAGAACACATTCAGCTCTCTTTCCCCGTGAGGGGCCTTCCAGAAATGGGTCCCAAGGCCCTGAAGAGCTAACCCACGTTCAGTAGTCAGCAGCGCTTTTGCGGAGCTGAGCTCAGGCATGGCAGCAGTCAGGTGCTTTGGCTCCCAGAGCCTGATAGACGAGCGGCTCTATTGATTCTAATAGTGCTCCTCAGACATCTGGCTAAAAATGGATTAAATTGCCCTAGATTATTTTAAATGTCATTGATAGCCGTTTCATATGCAGTTTTAACACATTTTGCTTTATCTCTTGAGTTATTTCAATTCAGAAATCATCTGGAATGTGTTTCCTGGGAAGTGCTGGTGAAAGAATGTTTGACTTATCTGCATCCTCCCAGGCCGTGCAGTCTGTGGCCTAGTGCAGCACTGGGTGCATCGTCACTGAATGAGTGGCACAGAATGGACCTGACACACACCTGGGTGGCATCGCCCACGGCGTCGCCCAAGGTGCCGCCTACTTGCTGGGTCTGTCAAACATTAATCACATGGTCGAGAGTAGCGACTTCTCCCTCCACAAGAAGAAAGGTTGTTCTTGCTCGATTGGACTGTTTTTCGTTGAGTTACACTTCATATTTAGAATATTGAATACAGTTTTTAAAGTTAGAGATACTGCACTTCGGCCAGCTTTGAGTATAACAGCGTGTGCAAGGGTGAGGTGTGAGGCGGCCAGCTATGGGGGTAAATTTTATTGGGTGGTGATGAGGAAGGGCGAGAATTTATCTCCAATGTGCATAGGTTTTTCCTTATACTTCTTTGACTTAAATCCAGCTTCAAATAAATAATGCATATACACTCAATTACTATTACTAAGACACTTAATTTGGTTCACCATACTTTTTAAAATATTCTTTACCAGGAGGTTCAGCAACATCAGATGACCATGAATTTGATCCATCAGCTGACATGCTGGTTCATGATTTTGATGATGAACGAACATTAGAAGAGGAAGAAATGATGGAAGGAGAAACAAACTTCAGTTCTGAAATAGAGGATCTTGCAAGGGTAAATAATATCAAGAGCTAGGGGATAAATGGTTATAACTTTGTGGAGAGAGGACACATTTGAAATTTTGATTCTCTGTACCTTGGGGGGAAGTTGTATAGTTCATGTTGAAAAAGTCTATGTGATCACATAGGATAAAGTTTGAAATGAAGGAATGTAGGAGCAGTTTTATGATGTGAAGTGAGAGTCAGAGTAACTTTGGTAAGACTGTGCAGCCTGGGTCACAAAGGGTTCACTAGCCCTCTCTTCCACACCCACCCTCCATAGTCAGTGGACCTTCCGTCCACGCTGCAGAGCCCGGGTGTCTGAACACTTGTCCTCTTGGCTCACCGTGTGGAGGTTGTGTGGTGTGCAGCCTCTCCTTGTTGCATCCGCTGCTGTTTTCCTGTTTTCTCTGCACCTTACTTTTTTCTCAGTAGTATTCACTTGAACTTCAGAATATGCACTGTGTAGTTTTCCTACTTCTCTTCTTCCTGTTGAGTGTCCACTGCAGGCCCTTCTTCCTTTACCTAAGGTTTAAATGTTTGCATTTTCTGATCCTTGTATCTTGGCCTTCTCTTCTTTCCTGTCTCTGTAAATCCTTGCTCGTTAGAATGTAGGTCGAGGGTCAGCTGCCTCAGGATTGTCCATGGGCCTGATAAAAAGCAGATTCCTGCGTCCCTCCCTGGGCATATGACGTCAGAATCTCTGAGGGTGGCACCCAGATCTCCATCTTCATGGGCTACGTTTGCATTGTATGCCCGACACATACGAAAATTACTAAGTTCTGGGACCTATTTTGTGGCGTCTGTTGTCTCCTTAGTGTATGTTTCTGGCATTAAGTTATTACCTGTCTCTGGTAATCCAGGTGGATATTTTTGCACAGATATTCCAACAAACATCTGGATTTTAAATACCCAGTATTCTTCTCTTTCTACAGGTATCTTCCTTTTCTTCCCTCTGTACAAACTGACATTTCTGTTCCTCCTGTTACTGTAGTAATTATCCTTCATTCCCAGTGTCCATTCTCTAAACAAGCCTGTCGCTTCTCCCCACAACAATCTTATTGGACTCTGTCACTCCATTTCTGCCCTGGTTGCCAACCTTTCCATCCTAGACAGTTCAGACACGGTGCCTACCTGACAAGCGCGAGGTCCTGTGCTCCATCCCTGGTACCAAAAAGGCAGTTACGGCCGCTTCTTGGCTGGCTTCCGCGTGTGCTCTTTGCCCGTCTTGCTCCCAGTGTGTTTCCACCCGGCCGCTGTGATGAACTTTCCACATAATGCTTCCGTTAATTTCTGTCTCCTGCTTTCTGTTACTCCTGACAACAGTCCAGACCCCTAGTCTGCTCGCAGGCCCCTGCCTGGGTGCCGCCTGCTGGGTTAGCCCGCTTCCTCCTGCTTCACGGCCTCCAGCTCACCCACCCCGGCTGGAGTGGGCTCTGTGTCCTCTGGGCTCGGGTTACTCTGGGTGTGCCCTTCCTATCCCCTAGTCAGCTTTCCAAAAAACACTGAACTGCATCTTCTGCTGTTTTCCCTAAAAAACTAATATAATGATTATAATAATGTTTGTTCAGTTTGTTACCTGTAGCCTCTATTAAATTTTCGAGGGAAGGGAACAAGACTTTTATTCACCACTATACTTTATGGTAGATAAAGTATTGAATGAGTGGGTACACAAAGCAGCCTGGTATACTTTAATAAAAATTTGTTACATATGCAGTTGTTATATTGCCTTATGAAAAGAATATAGGCTGAAGGATACAGGGCCAGCTTTTCAGGATTTAGAAAATATATTGTAGAAAATCATTAATCTGTGTTTCAAAGTATGAAAGATCTTGGAAAGGAGTCCTGTGCATTTTTCAGATCCTGTGCAGCAGTTCTTTTTCAGGTCCTCTTGTGAACAGAGCTGGCTTAATCCACAGTGCTTAAGCAACTTTATATTTTATTATTTTGAGCCAGAAAACACACCTGATCCAGGTGCGTGATGTGTATTGGTTAGCACACAGGGCCTTCCTCACATGCCTTTTGAGAACGGGTTAAGAAGCATACCATGAACTTGGAGTCAGAGTTACTCTTAAAAGTAACAGGTTGGCCTTTCCTCACCTGAACTCTGACTTTCAGGCTCTGAAAAACTATCCCACAGAGCTGCACCCTCTATGTAAATTTCTGCAGTGCCTACCTTATGTAAAATACAGTAAGAATTTATTGCACATAGTTTCTATTAAATGTTCAGATTTAAAAAAAAAATAGGAAGTCGGGAGAAGTTCTAATAATTCCTCAAAGTATATATTCTGTAATTTCAAAAGTATTTCAGTGTGTGACAGTTTGTTTCATTTATACCACTGGGTTCTCCTAGTTCATTGAAAAGAGTTGTACTATTACTTGTTTCTTTTTGTAAGTCTTTTTGTTTATGTCCTTTAAGATTGTGGTTTGCAGTGTATTATTGTTTAGTTAATCTGTTAGGAAATTTAGCTTTACTTTTTATTGAAGTAAGATGAGTTTTTAAAAAATATTTTCTTTATTAATATCTGCCTGTATTACATTGAAATAAAGTAGGAGGCTGGAAAGCTTCTCAGACAGGGATAGTTTGTTTAGGTGACTCCAATTCTAGTTGAGTACTAGGGGAGCAGTTACTTTAACGGTGAGAGTCACTTCATAGGTTTTTGAAGTGGAAAGGCAGTTTTTTTCGATTACCTGCCTATATTCACAGAAATTTCTGTCACTTTAGATACATTTTTTTGTCTTGTAAATCGAAAACTAGAATAAAAGATAAATGGAGAGAATTGTGCATTTTTCCGTCTGTATTAGCAAGAGTTGGTCAAGTGAAATTTGTAACAGTATAGCAGGTGGCGTGGTGAAATAGGCTATTACATTTAATTGGTGTGAAATTGCAAATGGGCCTTCCTCACATGTTGGGCATTTGTTCGGTTTTCATACTTTTCTTTCCCACCCTTTCCCCATGTCTTCCTTAGCCCCATAAAATTCTCTGCTTTCTCCTGACCTGCCTTCAGAAATAGGTACTTGTAACAGAATTATTCTGAGTTCACAGAAAGGGAGAAAAGACTGTGGGACCAGTCCTTCAGCATTTCAGCCGGACAGTCCCGCACCTTTTCAGACTGTCCTGACTTCTCCCAGAAGCAGCTCTGGTTCCGGTGTAGGTGTACCCCAGTGGGCGTGCTTTCGTCTACACTGGAACCGAGCTGGGTGCAGTCCAGGTATGTTGGGTTTCCTCAGGATTCAGTCTCCTCTGCTAAGAATGCAACCAGTGGCTGTTTGGTTTTTAAAAATAAGTAAAATGTTGTCACTATGACTGTTCATTTGATTTTATCAAAACAAAATATTAGATACATTCAGAAGGGTGAAGTGTTTTTCCAGCCAGCACTTTGGGTACATGAAATAGTTTTTAAGTGATAAAACTCTGATGGTTTGTGAGTTAAAAATAACTTACGGAGTAGTATGTAGTTTTATATTCAGTTTGGATTCTAAACTTTGTAGTGAAAACTTGACAGAAGCAGCTTTTTTGTATACTGCTGTAGTTGTATGTATTTATCTTGTTGGTATAAAATGTATTTAATTATATGTTTAGCATTTCAGTGTTTTAATACAACTAGATAAATAGTTTGGAATTTTCTGTGGTGATTGAAGAAGGAATGTTAACATCATTCCCATAATAAGTAGATTTTTGTTTTTCTATGCATTAGTAATATTTAAGTTTAACTTTTTAAAATTTCAAATGCATTCAACAGGTGAAGATTATTAGTTATATCTTTATATATTTGGATACATTTCAGAAAATAATGACAACCATATTAGTATGAAGTATGAACTTTAAATATTAGATATTCCTTCTCAGTGAATTTCCACAGCTAGAAAATAACAATTAAAATGTGGGAGGTTTTCTTGAAGTATATGCGCAACCTGGATTTCACAGATTTTTAAAAGAAACCCCAGCACTGTGACCTTGAAGTGTTCACTGCCTCATCCCTGCAGATCCGGTCCTCTAGTCAGGCCCATTCCCAGGAGACTGTTTCCTTAGGAACTCTGTCCCTAGTCTAATTGGAATGTGGTCCCGTAGGCCTTCCTGGCCAGAAGTGAGTTTCTTCCCTTCTGTCTTTTCACCAGCACTTATTGGGATGAGGGTGCTTGACTTAGTCGGTGGGCGGGGAGCTCTGCCCACCACATGGCTCTGCCTGGAAGGCCAGCACGTGGTACATGTGCAGTGTGCTCCTGGCTGATCCTTCGTGAGGACCCTGGAGCCGAAAACACCGCACCATGTCACTGCTAGATGACTTGGCCCCAGCGTTGTGAAGGCAGGGCAGACTTCACCCACTGTCTCCTAGAAGGCCGGCCCTCTCTGCCTGTAGCCAGCCTTGTCCCGGGTCCTACAGGTGCAGCTCACACAGAAGCCTGATTGATGCACATTGCTGTTTCACTCATCTTGTGGTGCACCCATTTTCCTTATTCCTCAGGGTCTGTCAGCCCAGCACTGTGTCTTGAGCTACGTCAGGCTGATGCAGACTGAACATAAGGTCACAGTTCAAGGAGCGCAGTGTGTCCGCATTCATACCTGAGTGGCGAGGCAGGCTGCCTGGGACCGTGTCTGCACTGCCTTAGCCTGTGACTGGAGCAACACTGCTCAGCTTCAGTTGTTCTTACTAAAATAATCTAAAGTAAGCACTACATTAATCTTAGTGGTTCTCATCAGCGTCTCAAATCTGTGTCGTGCTGTGAAAACCCACTGCTTACTACATCATTTTCTCCATTCCCCCTTTTCCATTTTTAACATTTGTGTGGATGTGAGTAAAGCTCTGCTGCTTCATTGCTCCTCGGTACCTGGTGGAATGTAGGCTGTGATAACGAAGCTAAAGGGTTGTTCTGTGGAACAGGTGACTGACAGGCCTTACTAAAACCCTGCGCTTTGGCCTATTTTTATTCATTTTGTAATTTTTATTTCAGAGGGAAAAACAAGGTTTGCTTTCCAGGATACCCGTACTGTTAATAGCATCAGAATCTGGGGAGCACGAAGACAAATCCGTCTGGACCAGCTTAGTGAAACAAGGAATTTAGTGCAAGGCTCATGGGGTTTCATTAAGGTGTCAGTGCAGCCAGGCCTCAGGGACCAGATCTCCCCAGAGTCTGTTTCCTTCATTTCTGCTTTCTATCTGGATGCTTCCTATTTTCAGATTAACTTTGATCGTATGAAGTTGTCAGTTCCTAGCTCTCCAGACCCTGCTTGCGACAGTCTGTGTGTCTTTCTTTAGCAGCTATTGATAAAATTCTAGAAATGGGAAGCAGGGTGTCTCACCCCTGTCCTGTCCGCCTGCTGCCAAGTGAAGGTTGTTCCAAGAAGCATAGATGTTTGGGTTTGTGTCGTGTTTGCAGCATGGCTATTACAGCAGCAGAAGAGGACGTTCCCAGGGTGGGTACTGTTGTACCCTGTCAGCGGGGCCAGGAGAGCCAGCAGAATTAGCAGTCTGCCTGCAGGTGCCCTGAAGAGAAGGTTTCAGCAGGATCAAAGTACCTAAGATGTAGCGTCTTGTTATTCTGCCTATTCTGCGGCAACACTGCCAGCAAGTTGCTCTGAAGAAGTAGTGAACTAAAGAGAGTAAGGAAGAGGCCGTAGAGTGTGCAGAACTTTTGGTCAAGACAATGAAGGAAGCCGAGGAAGAGCCCCAGGAGCTGATGGCCAAGAGACACCAGCTGGTGTGACATTGAAGTCCCGTCCAGTCAGAATGAGTCCATGCCCCAGCTGCCTTGTGCTGTGCCAGGTCTGTGGATCTGGGCACATTAGGTAGTTCAGTACTGTGTGCAGTAATACTCGGGTCAGGACAGGCGAGCCTGTCTCTGAAACCCCTAGTCGTTCTGCTCTCTTCCAGTCATTTTGAACTATAGGGGGTTGTAACCAGTAGTTCTCTGCTGTGAGGCAGAACCAGAGGTAGCGCCTGCTCTGATGCCCTTTTGCTGAATGTCTTCCCAGCTCCCTTCCCCGTCTAGTGACAGCAGTTCCATTCTGATACTCAAGGTTGACGTACTCCTCTCCACAGATGAGTATGAACTTGTGTGTGTTCTTCTGTGTGTGCCATACCTCACTTACCTGACTGACCTTTGCTCTGTGTGTTGTTGCAGATAATGGACCTCAGTCTTTTCATGGCCAAGTCGTGTTCCGTTGTGTGAACATACCACATTGTCTTCATTTGTTCAGTGCTTCCGGGAGCATGTGAGCTTTTCCTGCTGTTGTACCACAGGTGGTCATGCGCACTTCTTGGGTCAGCCCTCGTCTGATACCAGCAGTGCAACCCAAGACCGACCCACCGAGGCCTGTGGGTCATGGACCTCACGATGAGATGCAGCACTCTTTAAACAAAGCTTTAAGGCATTTTTAATGCCCTTAAATAAATGACAGACCAACAGCAGAAAATATTTATCCGACTGATAATTCACTTTGTTTCTTAGTGTGGGCCAAGTGCCATGGCCTGGTCAGAGGTGAGATTAGAAGAGAGCACCGCTGCTTACTACGTAGCTTGTAGCAGCTGGAGGGAGTTGGGTGCGTGGTGCCCCCTCTGGTCAGTCGCTTGGTAGGCGGAAGCAGGATTGCAGAGCTGTGGCTCTGCCTGAGCAGCGTGAGAAAACCCTGCCTCAGACAAACGGTGAGGGCACAAACCAGAGGTGATAGTAACATGTACTGAGAAAGTCTTGGATAAACTACATCATGACGTCTGAGGACCCATACAGATAAAAGTCCTGGGCGACTGCACTACTGTTTCTCGGTTGGTCCCTTCTGCGCGCCGGTGACACCTGGAGTAGCTCTTCCTTGCTGCAGTGACGCCAGGGCTGAGGCTGCTGCTCATGTGGCCGAGCCCAAGGAGAGTTCCTCCCCAGGAGTAGGAGGTCTGGGGTGTATGCTGAGGTCTGTCAGTATGCAGTGTTTCTCTGGTTGGTTCTTTTTTGCAGATGAAAATAGAAAATAAAAGCAAGCAATCCTCCCCAGTACTTTTAAGGGCCCAGTGGGCTTCTGTGATGTTCTGCTCTATTCTCGTTTTTGAGAGGAAATCTGAAAGCCAAGTGTGGGACACAGAGCTGTACATGACAGCTGCCTGTTGCTGTGTGTAACACTCAACTTTCTTGTGTCTTCCTTTTGCTCTGCTTTCTTGATCATGGAGTTCTGTTTTATTTTTGAGGGGCTTTTTTGTCTTTAGTTTATTGGCACATATTAGGTATACGTTATGATGTCATTCATATTGGGATTTTGTCCCTGCACATGACCTATCTTGATTCTCTTTTTCCCCATTCCTCTGCCTTGCCCTCAACCCCCAACCCCTTCCTCTTTACAAAGACTATTTCTGTTTTTCCTCATATTTTTTTTCTTTACCTTCTTTCCTTTCCTCTACTTACTTCCCCCACTACCCTTTGGACCTTTCCTTCCTATTTCACATTAACTGCTGTACATTTTGGTCCTCCTTTACACCAGAGAAACACACATTATTTATTTCACTCTGAATGTATATCCGTTTAGCTCTACGTGTCTGTTTCATCATTCTTCATGGCTTAGTAGTGCTCCATTTCACTAAGACCCGCATCTATCCAGTCGCCAGTTGACAGGCATTTGGGCTGTTTGCATGGAGTTGTTTCTGTTCTTAGGTACCAACTCCTTATCCCGAGATGCAATGTGTTCTACCACATCCTCGGTGCGTGGGCCAGCTCCGTGGTCCTCACCAGAGCACCTCACATGAGGACTGCTGGTGTCACACGAGAGTGGTGTGCGAGCTGAGCGTTGGGGTCGCAGCCAGGCAGCTGGGGGGATGCTGCCTGATGTGGGGACCACTTTGTGGGTCAGAGTTTCTGCAGATGATTAGGGTTCTTAGCACTTTACAGACTGGTTTATAACTAGACCTTCCACTTACAGTGTGAAAGAGAACTAGGAAATGGCGTTTTCTTCCTGTGAAAAGAAGTGTAAATGATAGTCATGAGATTGCTTCTTGCTTGTGGGTTCTGAGTGATGGGGTGATTTTTGAGATGTAAGGGATAGTGTCCCCAGATTGTCCTCTGGCCCAGTGGACCCCCAGCACAGTGACAGTATATTTAACACACAGGCTAGACCTAACTTCTCCCCCAAAATGAGGCACATGCTGCACCAGTACCAAACGTCTTATGTCTCGAGTAGCATTTTTCTAGCTGCTAGACTGACATTTGTCTGGATTTTCTTCAGAGCATGCGTTGTATGTGTTGTGTGCACGTATGATATGTTCAAGTGATTAGAGTGCTTGTCGTGTTTCCCTGATACTTTCTGTGACTTTGCTAGTGATTAGAGTCCCTTCTACACAGAGCTTCTTTCTTCCCCTATGTAAGGCATTTGCCCTCAGCCAGCGAGCGTGGGAAGGCCGAGGGCGGCCCCAGCCGAGGCTCCTTCCTAGGTGGCGGAGTCTGGCTCCAGCGTGTCCAGCTCCTGCCACAGGCGGGAGTGACTGTGTCCTTGTCTGCGAGGGGAGAGCCCTGCGCTGTGGCTGTGGCTGTGGCGTGGGTGGCGCTGTGTTGGGGGAGGCACCTAGGGAGGAGGCAGCATGTGCAGCGCGGTGCCGTCCTGGGGTGGCGCTGCTCTCCAGTGCGCTTTGGCTGGGCTCTGGATTTCATCCCCCTCTAAAGCCTGTTTTCTAATTCTACTTGCTCCAAATTAATCGATCGCTTAATAGACATTAACCTATAGTTCCAGTGTGATTGACTTGTCATTTGTACTGTGCTGGATTGGCTGCAAAACAATAGTCAACTTTAGGCAAATGTCACTATACTTGAAAGATTTTAACAGTTAAAATTGGTCAGTTATAAAAAACATTTCAGAGATTGACACATTGTTAGTTTTCAAAAACATTTTCAGTTTTACTTTCTATGATTTGAGAATTTTTGATGTACATTTTTAAATCTTGTTCTACAGAGTGACTGGATTTTTAAATTACAGCCTAGAGATATGAAATCACTGATTTAAAAATTGACTTTAATTTTGGTCTGTTTAGGAAGGCGACATGCCAATTCATGAGCTTCTCAGCCTTTATGGTTACGATAGCACTGTCCGATTACCTGAAGAAGATGAGGAGGAGGAGGAGGAGGAAGAGGAGGGCGAAGACGATGAAGATGCTGACAATGACGACAACAGCGGCTGCAGTGGGGAAAATAAAGTAAGGTTACATATATGGATGGTAGACGCCTTCTGTCCATGGAGCGTATACAAGGACTAAACAAAATAGAAGAACATTTAAAGTTAAAAAATGTGTTATCCAGGAGTGGTGGCGCATATTTGTTATCCTAGCACTCAGGAGGCTAGGGCAGAAGGATTCCCAAAAGTCTGAGGCCAGCATGGGCTACATAGTGAGACTTTGTCTAATTTAAGCATTTATTGTAGGTTTCTGTTACACTTTGTGTGCCCCAAGATGTGTAGTGAATGAGTGAAATTTCCAGGTAGTGCCAGACTCTGAATACAATTTACAAAGTTAAATACAGTAAGATTAAATGCTGAAAGTTAAAGTATTATAGAAATAGGTAATGCAAACATTGGGAATTCCCCGTGGTCTACTTCTGAGAGGTAAGATTTTGGTCTTTCATTCTAGGTTCCTTAGTGCATTTCTGAGTGGTTTATAACATTTTTAAAATGCTTTTTACTTAAAGCAGTAAGCCCTAATTGGCAGTTCTTTATTCATTTTTTTCTTTATTTTGAAATAATTTTAGATGTGAGCAGAGTTTCAAAGTTGGTTATAGAGGTTTCTGAGTATTCTTCACTCAGCTTCTTCTGTGACCATGTTGTCTTTGTCAGCACTAACAGCCCTGTCAGGTGAACTGCTGCCTTCACCAGTTTCCCCACCGGTGTCCTTTGTCCTATTCCAAGAGCCCCCACGGCGCACGATGCTGCATTCCGTTCAGTGTCACGGGGAGAGTAGAGCAGAACTCGGACACCCTGAGCGTCTGCCTCAGCAGTGTTCACACCTTACGTGTAATTTACTCTCCCAAAGGAAGAGAATATAAAGGACTCATCAGGTCAGGAGGATGAAACTCAGTCTTCCAACGATGACCCGTCACAGTCTGTCGCTTCTCAAGACACCCAGGAAATCATCCGGCCGCGTCGCTGTAAATATTTTGATACAAGTAAGTATCATTGCTACAGTTAGAGTATAAATGTCACTGTCTTGTGTGTTGCCTAAAATTCTAATGCATTTATCGCTGCTCCTTTAAATTGATTTACTCTGCAGTCTGTTTCAAAAGTAAATGGATTTGTTTGGAGATTACTGGTTTCCCAACTTGCAGGCCCTGTGCTCGGTAAATTCTCTGCAGCGATTACTGTGCCATCCTCTTTCTGGCCTCCGGGTGTGCTTTTTGTTTCAATTAGCCTTTCAGTTTTCATTCTCTACTCCACTTTGCCTCTTGTCCTCTTCTGAGGTACAGTCATGCTCACTTAACAAGGACATGCTGTAAGAGAGGTATTCTTCAGCAGTTTCTTAGTTGGGTGAATATCTAGAACAGTAGTAGTGAACCTGTGGCACATGTTTTTCTTTTATGACAAAAGATATTACTGTAAAGTGGTTTTTTCCTAAACTACAACCACAGTATTTGGATTCGATGGGAGTGCTGGCACTGTGTAATAAATAAATGGGCTTGGGTTGTAGTTTGGCACTTGGTCTCGAAAAGGTTCACCATCACTGTCCTGGAATGTATGTGCGCAAACTCAGATGGCTACAGCATCACCAAGAGACTCATCATGCAAGACCCCCATCATACGATGCCATAGCATGTAGCCGGAAGTGGAACTGCACGGGCGTGACTGGGCTCACAGCACTGCTGTCTGTAGCCTGGCAGCTCTCAGGGCTGGCCAGTGGTTGGCACTCACGTGCTCTCTTGCTCCACCTGCTGCTGCTTATTCTCAGTCCACTTACTCCCCTAGGAGATGGCTGCTTGATGAGAACAGGTGACTTAGTATTATGCCATGTACGCCTCAATTTCTGTGTCTGAAAAGGAAGAAAAGCACTGGAGAAGTAGCCTCTTACAAAACGTATTAGGTAACTGTTGAAATGTGGCTGGTGCTTTGTGTGTGTGATTATAGATTTAATTTGAAGTGAATGCTGCTGGTTATAATTTTGTCATAAGAACTGTGTTTTGATCGAAGATCCAGTTGGAGAAGTTATGTTGATGCAAGGAAAGGTTAGTTACTCAAGTAATGGTGTGAATTTTGATTGTGGAAAGTGGACTGTGTTCTTCCCAGAACAAATCCACGGCCAAAGGCTGCTTGCACAGGGGGTGCGAGGTGAATGGCTGCTCTTCAGAACAGCACATGTGCCGTGCTCCTGACATGATGTTTCTCTTCTGTTGTGTTGGTGCAAACTATATGTGCACCTTCTACCCTGGCTTTTCTATAGAAGACTTGCATGTATGGTATGCTATTTTAATTTCACAAGACGCTAACAGTCTAATAGTGTTCATATTTCCCACTCCCTCATTTTAATATGTTTTTATTCAGAGTGTAAAAAACAGCTTGCCCCTCTGAGGAAAGTGGAGGTTGCAGAAAACTGAGGTCTTCTGAATGTGACTCTGTTTAAGCACTCCACCTGAAGTGGCGCTGTAGAAGTCCCGGGGTGCGTGGGAAGGGCCGCTGTCGGGAAACCAAACCCTCCTGAGTTAAAGGAACTCAGGTCACATGATAGTTGTCACGAGGCTCTCGGTACCAGAGTAGGGGTTAGAAATAGACTGTCTCAACTACACATTTGTTCTAGGTTTATCATTTCTTTTTTAATTGTTGCTTTGATTTTAAATGACTTGATTATTTGATTTAGAATATCTTTGGCCAAATGAGCACAGTGGTATTTAGCATCTAAATGTTTGGTAGTAAATGTAGAAATAATATAAAAATAAATAGATGTGGGCAGAAAAGCCATCATTTATATATTGTTATTTATTTTAGATAGTGAAATAGAAGAAGAATCTGAAGAAGATGAAGATTACATCCCCTCAGAGGACTGGAAAAAGGTATTTAGAATTTTATTTCTCCAAAACTTAAATTAATATTGAAAAGCTAAGTGTATTTATGCTTACGTACATTGATAAAGTTGATGTGTAAGCTCTTGTTGACATTTAAGTATTTGGTAAATGTTCAGATATCCCCTTGATACATCCAGATGAGAGATGTTTATTTTTTTATCAAATAAAATAACAGTATGGAAAGAATTGGACTTAGCTACATGAGTCAGTACGTACACTGATGGTAGACATCCAAGCCTCTGACTAGCTCTAAACTGATACTGACTGAACTGTTTTTGCTCTGTCAGAAGTGTTACGGCGGGGATTTAGCTCAGTGGTTCCGGTGCCTGTCTTGCAAGCACAAGAACCCGGGTTCGGTTCCCGGTTAACCACATATAATACTGGGTGTGGAGACTCACGCCCAGCAATAATCAGTACCACATACCACAGTGCGGGGCATGATGGCTCACACCTGTAATCCCAGCACTCGGGAGGCAGAGGCAGGAGGATTGCTGTGATGTGAGTTTGAGGCTGAGCTCAGGGCCAGCCTGAACCACAAAGCGAGACCCTGTCTCAAAAAAAAAAAAAAGAACTGTTACATTTGATTTTTTTAATGTACGTATAGTTCAAAAAAAATTATGGAGGCTTTAGTATCTGTTAAGTAAATTTTGATAGCTTAGGTTGTAAGTTTCCATTCCATAATTTATAAAGGGAAAACTCAGAATATTTAATGTTGACACTTGTAACTGACAAGTCTGTGTGTAAAGAGACAGATTGGGTTGTAATTGTAAGTACACAATTATATTAGCTTTCATTTATAAAATTAAACAACCTTACATATTGAAACCAGATAGTCAAAGAATTAATTTTAAGTTGCAGAGGTGTTGACCTCCTAGGGACACATGTCAGATTGTGTGCAGACTTGGTTAAACCATTTCTAGAGAATTGACATTGTTCTTGTTGAGAGATGGTTCCTAACCCATCCTCTTTTTAAAAATCCATTTGAATTTTTCCTCTTCCTGTATCTGTTTTATAGATTTATCATTACTTTGAAAGCAAAATAGCACAGAAGATCAGATAGTGGACTTTTGTGCTTTTTAATAAGGTTGTTTATTAAATCCTGTTGGGTCTTCAGGTTTTGGAGGAAGTGTGTCCAAGCTTTCAGATGACTAAAGTTGTCTGTTTTAAAATGCATAGGGCAGACTTAAAGATTCAGTAATAACATATCTCATGCGTAGAGTTTCTGTTGAGAAGAATTAAATAATTCAGATGTACTTAGATTAGGCCACCTGAGAATTCCAGACTTCTGCTAGAGTTAGGCTTCCAAAAGGAGTCCACCTGACGTGGTCTGTGTCCGCTGGCTGCAGTGTAGAGGCAGATGCCTTTTAATACATAGTGACATGAGCCAGAAGCGCTGGAGCAAGTTTTCTCAATTTAGAAAGACTGACTGCCTGACATGTACTGTTAGGAAACCAGAGTTCCCCCTTATTCAGCAATTATATTTTTGGTACATGAATGGAGATACCTTAAAGAAGTTAAATAACCTAAGTAAGTGCATTGTTAGTACTGAACTGAACAAGACCAGCAAAAAGACGCAGGCGTTAGAGAGGGAGGCGAGGACAGTGGGCCGGCCCTGTGCCCGGAGTGCGGGATGGGCCTGAAGACAGAGGGCAGGGAAAGTTCTTCTTGTTGATGTGACCAGTTGGGGCAAGTATTTTTCAGTCCACTTTTTAATCAGATTCCTATTCCATGCAAAAAGTAACAGGAAACAGGTTTTTGGAGTTCTCTTAAATTGCTATTTGGTTCCATAAATTGAAGGTTATATACCACCTTCTCCAACGTACTTTAATTGTTTTTGCACCTGAGGTGTTCAGTGCTTTTTTTTTTTTTAAATGAACAAAAAGCTTGGAGGAGGCTAACACAATGGAGGTGAAGACTTTATTGCTGGGGGGATAATAGTCCCTTTCTCAGGAAAAATTGTATGATAGAGCATGAGTCAGTGAATCCCAGTTGTTTTCTTTCAGTGTGATTTTGGTAAATTATCAAGATTTGAGATTTAACTTTTAAAGGTATATAAGATGAAATTGAATTTTAGTAAAAAGTAAAGTAGAGGAAATAGCTTTCAGGTGAAACCTGAATGCACTAGCAGCCCTAGAAGAGTAATACTAATTGTATGTGCTCAAGAAAGCTTTTGAGCTTCACTTTCTCACATATAACTTGGGAATAACAATGTCAGTCTGTGGGGTTCGGCGAGGAGTACATGAAAGTTATATACCGGAGATTAGGTATGTCCTTAAGTGCTGTTCTCCTTCCTTTCAAATACTGCAGAAGGAATCAGCAGGTGGGAAGAAATGCCTGGAACTCAGTAGAAAGAAGTACCTCACCTTTAAAGTAGTCAGAACCTGGGGGCCGGGGATTTAGCTCAGTGGTTCTGGCACCTGTCTTGCAAGTGGAAGGACCTGGGTTCAATCCCCGGATAACCACATACAATACTGGACGTGGAGACTCACACCCAGCAGCAATCAGTACCACGTACCACAGTGCCAGGCATGGTGGCTCATGCCTATAATCCCAGCACTTGGGAGGCAGAGGCAGGAGGATTGCTGTGATGTGAGTTTGAGGCTGAGCTCAGGGGCAGCCTGAACCACAGAACGAGACCCTGTCTCAAAACAAAACAAAACAAAAAAAGTAGTCAGAACTTGTAGGTTAACTCATGTTAGAGTCACTTGAGAAGTTTTTGATCCTGGCTGGAAGGCCTTACGCCTACACAGTAACAGTGGTCTGAAGAGGTCTTAGCACTGATACTCATAAGCAACCCAGCAGATAGGCCCAAGTGAATAGAGCTAGAAGAGGCCTAGGAGGTGACGATAGAGTACTGTCTTTATAGTGGAAGACATAAATTGTGTTCATGGAGAAATTTTATTGTGTGTGAGGCTTTTTAGAGAACTGATTGTGAAAAAGGCTGATTTTCCTATGCAGGCCCAACAACTGTCTTGACACACAGTGTGTCTTTTTTTTTTGAGACAGGGTCTCAGTTTGTGGTTCAGGCTGCCCCTGAGCTCAGCCTCAAACTCACATCACAGCAATTCTTCTGCCTCTGCCTCCCGAGTGCTGGGATTATAGGCGTGAGCCACCACGCCCGGCACTGTGGTATGTGGTACTGGTTGCTGCTGGGCGTGAGTCTCCACGCCCAGTATTGTATGTGGTTACTGGGGATCGAACCGGGTCCTTGCGCTTTTAAGACAGGCACTGAAACCACTGAGCTAACTCCCCAGCCCCCCACACAGTGTGTCGGTCTGTGTGCTCTGCTCCCGGTGCACTGTGAAACCTCATTACGGGCAGCCTCCAGGTGGTTTCCTGAGCAGCCCGTTTCTCTTACTCTGATGGGATTGTAGGCTCGCTCATCAGATTCCCTGTAGTAAAATTGAGTGGTATTTTTATGGGGAACATTTTCTCATTTGCTGTGCATGCAGTGGAAGCCAAGCACTAAGCTGCCTGCCCATTTGCCCCTGCAGATCCTTGTGCAAGCCCTTGCATTATTCTCCTGCCCCAGCGCTCTGCTTCCAGACAGCAGTGTGCATCAGCGTGGCTCAGTGTGAAGGGGTTGAGTTTCTGGTGCAATAAGTGAGGCACTGTCCCGGTAACAGTGGTGCTACAGCTGCTGCAGTGGAGAGACCACTGTCTTTGTGCAGATGCCCTGAAAATACCCGGATTGACTTTCAGGTTGTCAGGCTGTTTTGTGATTATTTTGAGTGATAAGAGTCCATGTCTTAAAGTTTGTATTCATTGTCGATTTTGTGCTTTGCACCATTTTATTATAAATATTTCCTTCCAGTCCCAGCCATTCATCTTCACCAAACCTCTCTGAGGTAGTTGTTTACATCTATTTTGTATCTATTTTATGACAGAGAAAGTAGTTTACCCAAGAAGGTGGATAAGCTAGAAAATGACTGTAAAATGTTACTAGGTGTTACTAATCTGTTACTCTTAAACAGGAGATTATGGTGGGCTCCATGTTTCAAGCAGAGATTCCAGTTGGCATGTGTAGATACAAAGAGAATGAAAAAGGTGAGTCGGTAAATGTAGTTTGAAGGCTAGATGGGTTTTCTGAGGTGACTGATGAACTGCTGTCACTTTATGTGTGAGATGGAGGCAGGGCATGTGGCCTAGTGATAGGTAACCCTTTAGTTTATGAGAGAGAACACTGCCTTCAGAGGACTATGTTTACTATTTTTTGCTCTTTCTCCATGTAAGTCTATAACAACAAAAAGTGCTTTTGTGCTTTAAAGTGATTTAAAACATCCTAACCATTTCTTTTAAAACTTTTATCCATAGTATAAAAAGCTCTAAACTTTATTTTCTACTCTTTATCATTTATTTTTTAAAAGCAAGTTATTTTATGTCAGTAATAGATTTTAAAACAAACGACATCAAATCACTGGTAGAAAATGTTTATTTGCTTTAGAAACGGTGTTACTTAAAAAAAAAAAATCGTATTTTTATGATTTGGAATTCCACTTGTACCATGAAATTTAACATGATTTTGTCTAAGTGTGTCCCTAAAGTAAGTTGTGCTTTGATTACTAAAAACTTCCTGAGGAGTTTTAAAGACCATGCCTCTGGTCACTCACTTAGGCATGTTCCAGAAAGAGTGTTGTGTGTGTGTGGAATCGTGTGAAGTGTGATGACATCGGTCAGAGTTGGCGTGTTGGATCTCTCCTCAGCATTCTCTACTTCCCAGATCTGCAGATTCAAAACCTTTGTTACTGGGAGATTTTGTTGCTGCGGTGGGTGGGGGGCCTAAAAACTTTCTTCCTGGGCCAAGTGTGTACATTCTCTTAGGTCAGACAGTAGGCCAGAGGTGATCAGAGGGACATCACAGCCCAGTGTGCTGTCATGGCAGAGCCATGCGTGCACACCACTGAGGTGTTCAGTAGTTTGTGCTGGCTTTTTAAGTTGAATCTTGTAACATTAAGGGAACCAGAGGGCAGAGATCTTGTTTTGCATTGAAATTCTCTGCATATGTTCTTTGCACATACTTCAGTTGCATGTAGAAATAAATTATCCATTGGCAGGTAAAAATTGAAATATGCTTTATATGTGAACACTGTAATAGTATAATGTTTTACTTATGCTTAATAACACATGTTCACCATTATATTCCTTCTTTCTGCAAAAAAATTGAATTTACTTATTTTTCACTAAATTTCAATAACAAAGATAGCACCTTCTTTTAAAGTTTCATATTTAGTGGATGGGTTGAAAACATTTCAAATTGACATGGTCAAAAATAGTTTAATCTCTTCGTATATCTCACTTTTATTCAATATTTATCATCAAATATCACAGTGAATGAATGATTGCAGTCCTCTGGTTTTAAAAATATTGCTCTTCTGGTTTAGTGTTACCAGAATCAATTTCCATGTATTTAAGAAACTAGTGATAAGGCCAGAGGGGTAGCTCAGTGCCACAGTGCCTGCCTGGTAAGCATGAGGTCCTGAGTTCGATCCTCGATATCAAAAGAATAAAAGAGAAAGAAACCAGGGACATACAATCTTGTTCAGGAAAAGATGTGATTTATGGAGCGTTCTTATTTTGAAAATGTGGTGCATCGATTGTGTAAGATGACGGACCATGGACTTGAGAAGAACGGCACTGCTATGACAGAGCCCCAGGGGAAAGGCCTTTACTCCACTTAAACTTGCTGAAATTCAGACTTCTATCGGGACTTCAGGAAACCATTAAATAAATTGTACTATACTGTTAGAAATACAATTGATCAAAAAGTGCTAATTATACCAGTCTTACAGAAGAAATTTCACAAGATATTTTCCATCAGGTTGGTAAATACACTCTTGTAAATAAAAGTGTCCCCAGTACATAGCTATCTTTATTGTAGGAGTTACTCAGCAGGTAGATAAAAGTTTTTTCACTCTCACAAGAAAACCGTCTGACCTGACGTGTGGAGGGCTGCGCCGATGTCTTTCTCTTCCTCTGCTCCTTCGCTAGCCTCGGTGCAGGCTGCATCCCGCTGTCCTCCCGTGCCTGGTGCATGCAGCTGAGACTTGTTAGTCGCACGTACAGTTCACACCCGCTCCTCCAAACGGAGCCTCTTGTTTACAGAACGTCCCCAGCTACACCTGTGCTATCATTTCCTGAAACTCGTGAGTTACCGTTCACATTGCATTCAGTGTGCAGCAGCAGCCTCCCGTCCGCGGGACTGGGCTCTGGGGTCCTTCGCCCCGCTCCCCACCGTGGACGGCAGCATCGCTCGTGCACAGCACCTGGCGTTCCTCCGCTATGTGTGAATCATCCAGATCGCCTCTAGCCCCAACACCAGGCAGACACTCTGGAACTGTGATAACTTGGTTATGGAGCAATAGCAAGAAAAAGTATAAATGGTCGGCACAGGCAGATTTTTTTCTCAATATTTGGTGTCTGCAGTTGGCTGAATCCACAGGTGCATAACCTACAGGTCCCAAGGGTCACTGGTTACCACCATTTGTTACTCATCTTGGTGGCCTCCATAGTAATGAGTTAATTCTTGCTGCGTGGGTGCCATGAAACAGTTGGCGCCTGAGCTGATAGGTGCGGAATGGTGTTAACAGAGCTGGTGGCAGTTTGGCTTTTCCTGTGAGGGATGCTCAGCCTGGAATAACAGTGGAAAGAGGCGTTTAACCCATGTGTAGGGAAAACATGATGACTCTGGGTTTCTGTTGTAAACCCCGCTGTTACACCATAGTGCTAATTGTAGCACAGTATATGTAGCTTTAAAAGTATCAATGAGGTAGAGTTTTTACTTAAGCATTCTAAATGGAATAATACTTCCTTTAGTAAACTGGCAGCCAGTAGGTAAATATTTATTCATTGGGAATTAATTTCCTGATTGTAGCAGTTTGCTTATGCTTTCATGCTTCCTCTCCCAGTCGTTTTTCTTTTGAATTCATAACTACCCTCTCCTGCTGCGGGCTGATTTCTCTCATTGTATCCTGGATAATAGCTGAAATGAGATGTCTGCGCCTTGCTAAAAGGGTGGCCCCCACCAGCACTTCAGGTCCTCTGTGAAGCAGTGAGAAAGGCAGGCTCAGGGTCCCGTTTCAGACCTGCCCTGCCGGCAGGATCGGTAGCGCCGGCTGCTGGTGAGTGCTGCCTGCTCAGCTCCTCACGCACCTGCTCTCACAAGCAGGTCGTCTTCCGGTCAGGCCTAGGGTGTGTCAGTGCATGTATTTGTGCTTGTCAAAAGTTGTGTCATGTTTGGTAATTGATCTAGAATGAAATCACTAGGAATATGCCATTCCTTTCCATTTCAGTGATTGAGAGCGCAATATGTCATTTAATGTAATTACAGAGTGAGTTTTCCCTTTGCTTTTATACGAGAGGTTTTTTGTTGCTGTTGTTTAACACTGTAGGATCCCCTTGCCTTCATATCATATCTGTGTGTTATTTCTCCATGCTTGTGGTGTTTTATCACCATAATGGGATTCTAAATTTTTGATTCTCTTGATAGTTTGATAATTCTATAATAAACATTATATTAAACAACTGTTGCTTATTTAGATTGTAATCAAGTTACTAAGAGTGTAAACAGTGAGAAAACAATTTGGGCTCTCCTGAAACCAGTCAGGGCCATGCTAATTGTTTTCACCTGTGCTCCTTACTGTGCATTTTGCAGCTGCACAAAATACTGAGAGAACACTGAGGCTCCAGAAGGACCCAGGCTGCCTGGGTGAGACATTCTGTAAAATGTGAAAAACATTCTGTAACCCTACTTCTAGCTACTCCCCTAGAGCCTCCATCCTCACGACCAAAGTGTTGGAGAACATTGTCTGCTTCATTTCTTTGCCAGTGTGGCTTCTCTCCTGGTGTCCACGGCCGTGTTAGTAACTGCGGAATGTTCGTCCTGGCCCCTCAGAAAGTTTGTGCAGGACTTGCTCTTGGCTCCTCCGACACCACGCTCTTAATTTTGATTCTGTCTCTGACTCCCCCTTCCTGATGTATCTGTCTGACTTCCTGTCATTTAGAATCCTGAAGGACTCTATTCTAGGTCATCCTCTTCCTTTTCACTTGTTAAATTGTAGGGAGATTTAGGCTTTCATCTCAACTACATTAGAAATGGTGATGAAATTTAATAGTTACAACTTGTATTTTTGTAAAATGGTTTGTATAATTATAATACATTTTTCATTTTTAAACATCACAGAAGTATAAGATAAAATATTGTTGCCCAGGCCCCAGAGGCAGCTTAGTGGCACAGTGCCACTTGCAATAAATAAGCACTGCTGACATTTGGCGAGGATTCTTCTAGATGTCTTTTTAGCAACAGCAATTCTAGTCAACACCTAGGGAGCCCTAGTGTGTGTCAGCTGTAGTACAGTGCTTTAACTCCTTTTAGCTTCCCTTGGGAGAACTACAGCTGGCACTAGTTCACAGACATGGCAGAGAGGGATGGGAGGAACTTGCCGATAGCCTCTAGGTAGTAAGTGCCAGACCCTTAGAGTCTCGTACTCTCAAGGGGCATTCAGACACACAGTGCACCGCCCCTCTGTACAGATTGCTAGTTCACGTCAGCCCTTAATATTGGCCAGAGAAGTCGGGAGAAGTGGGGCTCAGCCTGAGTGCATCCCTGCTGGAGCGGAACAGTGGCACCAACTGGTCTCGTTCTGGCAGCGCTTACTGACATGTCTGTATCCTCCTAGTATATGAGAACGATGACCAGCTCCTGTGGGACCCTGAGTACTTAGCAGAAGACAAAGTGATCGTGTTTCTTAAGGACGCATCCAGAAGGACTGGTGATGAGAAAGGCGTAGAAGCAATTCCCGAAGGGTCTCACATAAAAGACAACGAACAGGTGTGTAAGAGACCTGCTTTGACACTTTGCTCACATCATCTGATCATGCATACTTGTACACGGATGTGTTACCACTTTCAGTGCAGTCCTGTGTGCCCCAGTCGCACAATGTTACTAACGGAATCTGAGGTCATATCAGCGGAAGTTACTCATTGTTATCACACTTACTTCATCACTGTGATTTCAGAGCAGATAAACGAAAATCTTGATGTTGTATTTTCCTGTCCTTGAGAGCTTTTGACAGTCGTCAGGTTGCGAAACTTGCATGTGGTGAGAGCTTTTGACAGTCGTCAGGTTGGGAAACTTGCATGCGGTGATGTTGCTCTGTGTGTGGTAAAACCAGCACCTGCCAAGAGCCGGAGTAGCAGCGTGTTCAGACCTCTTTTATTATTGTTTTTCTTTTCTGATTTGTTTAAAAATTCTGGTAGGAATCTCAGTCACAAATCACCATTTATATAAAGAGATGCATGTGTTTATTTCTAGATTCTTAAGATACTATGGCTACGACATTAAAAGGTTTACCTGTTCTCCTTTGCACAAGTGGAGAAGGTGTTAAAATACCACAATTGAATTGATACTTGTTTATCTTGGGTTTTTTTTTTTATTTGTTTGTTTATATTGTATTCACTAAAATTATCTCCTTTCCCCAAATGAAAATACAGAAGTCTGAAAAACACTTGTAAATTGTAATGTTAAACTGTACTGCTTGTGGTCTGGATCGTACATGGGAAGCCTTTTATTTTTCCAGGCTTTGTATGAATTGGTTAAGTGCAGTTTTGATACAGAAGAAGCATTGAGACGGTTACGATTCAATGTAAAAGCAGCTAGAGGTAAGCATGAATGTTACATTTTTACTTGTTTTCATGATTTGGCAGAAATTTTAAAATTAAATTTTAATTAAGTTTAATATGCATTCTAAAGCTTGATTTCTGAGTTAGTGTTTGCAGAGTGTAAGTATTCTACAAAGCAGAATGGGGAAAGGGATTAAGGCTGCCCCGGCTATGCTTGTAGAGATTTTCCTGTTAGATCCTGGTAATAGCCCCTGTGGGCTGTGTAATACGACAGACATTACCTTTACTTCAAGTTTGTGAGAATTAGGTCTTGCACTTGGTTGTTAAGTCGGCCAAGTCAGATGTAATTTGTTAATAACGAAGCCAGGACTCAAATACTAGTTTTTCTCTTTTCACTCTGAAGCTGACTCCTGCCCACCTTGTTTAGAGTGCAGGTGGTGTATAATTAAGAAATAAGTGAAAGATGTTGATTAAGTCAGCAACTGTATGACGACCTCCTGAGTTCTGGTGGCCTAGCCCTAAACCAAGTCCCTGCCCAGGTGAGGCCAAGCTGAGGGAGGCTGAGAGGCGCTGCCTTTCCAAGAGCGAGGGGAGGTGCTGCTGTGGGAGGGGAGGCTGGGGCTCCACGGGAGCTTCCAGAACAAAGAGGCATTGCAGCAGGGGTCTGAAAGAGTTACTGGTGTGAGGTAGGAAGCAGGAAGTAACTGTAGGCCACGGAGATGCCATACTATGGCTGACGTAGGAAATGCTTAGAAAACTTACAGCACCAAAAGGAGCTGATATGGTAGAGTCCTGAATCAGGGAGTGCACTCAACCCAGGTTGGGGCGGAGTAAGAACCAGGTCAGTCAGGGGCTTAGGAAATAGGGATTTTTCATTGCTTTATCTTTTGCAGTGCTGAGTATTAGTGCTCAAAGTAAAGTGTTTCCCCCATTTCTTACCAGAAAGTAACATTTTTATTTGCAGTTTTGTTTGTTACATGCAGCACTAGGGAAATATTGCTTAACAGTTTCTCGATTCTCATTTTGCCAGAGGAATTGTCTGTTTGGACAGAGGAAGAGTGTAGAAATTTTGAACAAGGGCTGAAGGCCTATGGAAAAGATTTTCATTTGATTCAGGCTAATAAAGTAAGTAATGATACATATTCTTTTCATGAAAAATTTAATGACCCATATTGACATCTTCACCTGTTCTATTTTCTAATGTTGGAGTTTCTGTAATGAATATTGTTAATCTTTGGGACAAGAGCTAATTATTAATAGTGAGCATTCCTGACATAAATTTGAAAGTCTAGGTCACTATGTTCACTGTGTGATATTAGCATGTCTAAAGGCCTGAACTCCAGGCACGGCGGTGCAGGCCTGTAGTCCATCCTCGCACTCAGAGGCTGAGCGAGGAGCATGGCAAGTTCTAGCTGAGCCTGGGCAACTTTGTGACCTTGTGAGGCCTTGTCTGAAAATAAAAAATTTTGAAAGGGCTGGGGATGTAGTTCATTGCAAAGCTCTGGGTTCATTCTCCACTGTCCAGAAGCCAGGTAACAGTTATTTACAAATATCAGTCAACATTTGATTGGAGTTTGTATGTATAATTCAATACTTAAAGCTGTTTTCTACGTGTGACCCCTGTTTTAAGGAGGGTCTTTAAAATAA